>CAJQZN010027505.1:0-26427 GCA_907164685.1 Colias eurytheme | reverse complement strand
ATACTGACAAACATACAAAAACCAAAACTGGCACACTACTCGGGTCACTGCGCAGTGGCGTCCCGCTGAGTCAGCCGGTTCGAACCCGTCTGTGGCAATCACATCACTATTGTAGCACCCGACAATATGTTATAAATGGCAAACAGTTTTTAGCAACGTGCCGTTTTGTGTATCAATCTAGTGTGTTGTAAAGGGCAGGTGTTGTTTTTAATATAGGTGCCGCTCGGTTTCAGCAGTGGAAAATACCCACTGGCATAGGTTTCTTCTCTATGTGACTATGTGAACTATTAAAGATTTATTTTTGAACGTAACGTAGGCTATATTATATTCCGGAGAATAACACATATTTTCATACCAAATTTCATCAAAATCAATGCTGTACTTTTAGTAGTGAAAGCATAATAAACTAACAGACAGACATTCGCAATTATACTATGTATTAGTATGGATAGTTAAACTAGCTTTAGTTCAAAGGTCTGCTTCATTCTCTTTACATTATATTTGGAACAATAGGATTGAATCATGACATTCCACAATAAAGCGAAACTATTAGGTATAATAAATAAAATAGAAGCTCAAAATTCGCACAAAACCAAGCCTAATTCTAAAACATAAATCACTATCACCCACGACATTCGATAATCCACATCACCATTAAGCTAACTATAATCGTCAATCGTGAATTGATACAACAATGGGAGACAAACTCATGTATTGAAAGTGATTTAGCTCCCCGGAGTCATAGTTCAAGAGCGGAGATTCGGCCATTCTCACGACATCTGAGCCAAATGTTGTGACACTCGAGCGGACGCCTGTCGGAGCACGACCACAGCACGACTCGCTGCGTGCGAGCAGCTTCGTTACTTGCTTGATGGGAATGCCAAACAATTGGAGTACACTGGTATAAACAAAGGTTTATGTCATGTCAATTATTCAAGCGAGGCATAACTTCTGTTACTGTACGTTGTAGGATAATAGACACTGGATCTCTTCACAATGGATTAAAAAAAATTAAGGGAATTAAAGTAGAGAGCTTGTGTAACTTGTTAGTTTACACTTATATTAATATGTTTATTTTATAAGTAGCGCATTAGGCTTTACAAACACACGTGAAGGTAGTTTGGTATGTTTAAAATTTAACTACCTTATCATAATTATTTGCCTCTTGCAAAAGGGAATTTGGAGTTGAACTGCATCTGCCCATAAAATACAAAACTATGAATTGATAGTAATTGTAGTGGAAGAAATTACTTTTACCCCATTTTAAATGTAGCGCAGGTCTCTACTTATCCTAAACATAAAGGCTCTGTTCTTAAACCTACCAAGAAATTAATTAGACATCTTTTCTATACATATACATATAATAAAATCGTAGGAAAGTCAAAACTGTACATTGAATATTTTTTTAAAAGAATACATAATCCATGATCTATAATCGATATAGAAGCCAAAAATATAGTTTTTAGAATTTTTGTCTGTTTGTCTGTTTGTCTGTTTGTCTGTTTGTCTGTATGTTTGACCGAGCTAATCTCGAAAAGTACTGCATAGATTTACTTCAAATTTTGCATGAATATTCCTAAGAGGTCGGGTGAGGATAGTTTAAACATATTATCATGATATCACCTTCGGGAGAGGAGCTGTGAGCCTTTATTTTTCTTACATATTCCGTGTACTACGACAGCGTACAATCTAAAGACTCATGTTTAAATGTTGGTTTCGAGTAAGCCATGCTATTATCTAGCTTTACAAAATAAAAACTATGTCATTTACGTAATTTGGGCAGAGAAACAGTTAAATGAATCTTAGCAGTATAAAGACAAATTTGAAACAGCGCCATCTATGAAGTGTTAGTAAAATCAAACACACGTTAACTATTGGAAATTAATAATCAAATGACGCATATATAAATGTTGTTTGACAATATCTAGATTGACACTATAAAAATTATGCCATTTAAGTAACTTGGGAAGAGAAACATAGTTTAAAGAATGTAAGTTGTATAATGTTAATTTTGTAACAGCGCCATCTATGAGATTTCGTAAAAATCAAATCAATTTAGATGTTAACACTACTGAATACACAGTTGGAAATTAATAATTTAAATATAATTATGTTATTTATTTAACTCTTTAGCCCATATCTTCCCTTCCCTATAAGGTATATTTCGTGTAAATAATAATTATACTACATTTTTTTAAAGTGAGGGTAGATGTTTATTATTTTAAGTAAAACTAGACACCATTATCTACAGTTAATCTAATATTGATTGCGTACATTAGTTACAATTTTAAATATCTTCGTATTTTATAAATTTACTAGCTTACCGCCCGCGGGTTCGTCCGCTTTGTCTAAAACCTAATAAATTATATACTAAAACCTTCCTCTTGAATCAGTCTAGATCTATTAAAAAAACCGCATCAAAATCCGTTGCGAAGTTTTAAAGATTTAAGCATACAAAGGGACATGGGGACAGAGAAAGCGACTTTTTTAGTACTTTTTTAAGTAAGTTGTTACTTATAGGTATTTATTTTTTATAATGATAGCAATTCATGTTTTTTGTTGGTAGGTATTATATTACACTTTTAGAATGAAATAATAAAATGATGAATTCTTTTATTATTTTGAGGTGCATTGGGAACAGTAGTTTTTGATAAAATTTTATTTGTAAGTAGTTTTTTTTACAGATTTACAGTTAACTTTTGATTTTGCTTTTGATTTTGTTATTTACTGATTCAATGCTCATAAAATAATTATATCGCCTTTGGAAGACGATTTCTGCTGATATTTTTACAACACCACTTGAAAATTGATGATTCGATGGTAAAGATAGTAGCAGCGAGGATTAAGTGGAAATTAGTAATCATCCGCTGCGTCAATTTTTGACTGAAGTTAATGTCCAACGTCCAATGGTTCAATCATTGGAAGTATCTCGGGAAATTTTGGAGGATATTTTTCAGGAAGGAGAGGAGGGGCAGCCAACCACATATCAAACGACTACGTTTTAGTACCGAAAAAAATGTTATTCCAAATGAAACCTAAATTTTGCACTCACAACTGTACAAGTAATGTTTTTATTTTGACTTTGCGGTTATCTGATTATAATATTTATTGTTATGGCTATCGAGGTACCGACCGTACTGGGATCAGAGTACATGATACAGTTCATCATCCAGGATTGCTAAGAGCATTTTAACACTGAAAAAGATGTTTTCTTTGAATCGTAGTTGCTTCATTTATTTATTTTTAATCATTTTACATAATATGTTTTATATTTTATAAATATAATATCATTTTCATTATTTAAGTAGATAAAATAAATTATGTAACGGTTTTATAAGAAAACACAGTATATTTATTAGGCGACGGTGATTTCTTCCAGGCAAAAGATATTCATCAGCTCAATAAAATTGAATAGTATGTTGTTAGTTATTCTTTAGATTCACAATTGTAATGAGCATTTCCGCAAGCAAGTTGTATCGTAGTTTAGATATATCATAGTTTTGACACATTAAAGTTCCAACGAGCCCCTCAAATTTTTGAGCAGGGTTGAGCAAGATAATTTGAAAAATGTGCCGTGTTAAGTATTATAGAAAAGGTTAGTTCGTTGGTAATTATTATTTCTTCTTCATTTACATGTTGTTAGTAAAAATAAACTTTGACTAACAGTCAAAGTATATTTTAACTGATACTACTTAATATCTATTATACCTACTTATGTTCAGTATTTATCTGTATTATTCATCATCATCAGCCCATATACGTTCCCACTGCTGGGACACGGGCCTCCTATGAGGGTACAGGCCATAATCCACCACGCTGGCCAAGTGCGTGTTGGCGGATGACACATGTCATCGAACTTTTTAATTCTTCGACATGTCGGTTTCCTCACGATGTTTTCCTTCACCGTTCGAGCAGTGGTGATGTTACAACATGCGCAGATAAATTGAAAAATCAATTTATTTCCTGCGCGCTCGCCTGGTCTCGAACCCCGGACTTATCGATTCGAAGTCCGAGGTCTCACCACTGAGCCACCACTGCTTATCTGTATTATTATTGCTTGGTAATTAATATATTTTCATGTCGTATACCTAATTATAAACATAAGTTTGATGTGTAATTAGCTGGATTTATTTTTACACACTCACAGACTTATATTTTATGTTAAAAGAGTGTTAATAGTGTAAATCATGATATTTTTTCACAATTAATAATAATCCTTTTTTCTAATGGTGTTGGCATTAAATTAAACCGCGCTGTCGTTTCGTTCACAAAAAGTGATGTTATGAGGAGCATATTCGGTCCTCATATCATAAAAAATCTGTGCGAAAACAATAAACACGTGTGAGGCCCTCACGGCAGATCGGGGCGGTCTGACGCGAAGTGGGGACAGCGTTGTCACTGTATCGCTCTTGCCACGCTGTTCAACAGACTTATTCGATAGTTCAGTTTTGTATTAAGACCGCTGTGACAACCAACCCGTGAGACAACCAAACTCGGTCTCCCCTACTATCCCGTGAGACCGAAACCTTCACTGAGAGGGTATGACGTCTCACAGCTGATCGCAAACGGCATATTGTACTATCCCGTGAGACCGAAACCCTCACTGAGAGGGAATTACGTCTCACTACTGATCACGACAGTCATATTTTATCTCGAGAATCTGAAACTTTACTCAATATGAAGACCGTTTGACAAATGATAGGGTGCATCATAATATTATTCGATCTCTTGAAGATGAACATGAGTATAAGCAATGACTAGAGTAGGGACGCGAATATTACAATTATATGAGACAAGAACGATTAATAAGTTTGTTTAATGAAAGATTAAGAATTGAAACTATTCGGTCTCTGGAAACGGAGGAATAGCGAGAGGCCTGTCTTACTGCAGACAGATTTCGTCATAGTCTTAATGACTTGAGGTAAACAATGTACGAATTCGGTGGTGTGGTCTGACAAAATAATATAAAAGTGGGTTTGCTTATAACCTCACAATTGATTACAGATCATCTTCTGTAAAGGCGTAGTATGTTCTTTTTGTAATGCTTTAAAGTGTAGTGAAGAGTAGGCTTTCATTTGAAGATACACCGGAACCTTTGAAATCACTACTTTTAGAGGAACATACTGTGCAATGTAAACTGTTATTAGACAATATTCGCTCTTATAGTAGCGCGTTTCAAATGATCCTTTGGTGCTCAATAATTATCAGAAGGTCCGTTCATGCTTACTTTTAAGATACAAGGTCAAGTTTACCATTTGATAGGATCCCTTTTGCCTGTAGGCCAACCTAAGTTTGTTTAAATAGGTATATTTTGTATTCGACTACAACGAATAGTGGAATACAAGAAATCAATATTTCTCAAATTTAAAACTGAACTCATTTCAAAATTTTAGAACAGGTTAATTCGTATGTATGCAGTTTTAAATCGACATTAGAAGCTTTTCCTCAAGATGGTGATATCGGCACTCAGGAACTCCCTGGACGTGTTATAACGCCCAGGCCACAGTATTACAAATTTTTCCTAAAATAGAGCAACGAATGTATTTTCGCTTAGCAACGGAGGGGAACTCGCGGGGGGTCAAGTGACGCGTCACGCGGGCCACTTACCACAAACATGCTTAGTTTGTGGTACCGAGCGCGAAAGAAAGTCATCGTGTTTTTAGTAAATTTACTATGTTAACTAACGTAATTTAATACTTAAGTACATATTCTATAATGGTGTGCTCAAACTGTTAATCTACATTTAATTTAGATTATTATATTTTGATACTAAGTAATGTAGAATTTAAATCATATTCATTCATGTTTTCTTCAGATTTTAAGATTTTCTTATCAGAGTGTTCAATTTTAATGTAAGTAGTTAAATTTTATAAGAGACAATAATTAAGAACATTCAAAAATAAAGTGTCACGTATTTTTTTTAAACGACGAATGACGAAAAACGACCTAATCGCGGACGAAGTCGCGGGCAACAGCTAGTAATATTATATTTAAATATACTGTATATTTTGTTACTAGCTTTAACTTATCTCATATTTACCATTACACATGTCATAAAATGGCCGTAATAATGATCTCAATTCAAATTAATTAATGTAATCAAGAGTTGCGTGCTCAGTTAATGGCGTCATAAACGGCTAGCTCAAAACTGATGGAATGGCGTCGTTTGACCCAAATGTTTGTCAATTTGCGTCGTGGTACTTTTTCATTTGGGAAATGTCTTAATATTAAAATTTTAGTATTTATTCGTTCCCATAATTAGGCCTTATGGTCTATGTAATTGACAAATGTTCCGAGAAATTAGTAATTTTGTTAGTTTGTACGTGTAATAGCCCGTTAATTGCTAGACACGCTGTGGAGATCACAGTCTGATGGAGATAACGATGTAATACTAGCATACTTTAAATCATAATTATCATTTCGAAAGATTATATTTGAAACGATAGTGACAGTAGCATTTTTGTGTTTCATATAAAAATAACTTTAGCGTCAGTTTGTTATTCGTAAAATTACTTTAACAAGTTCATTGAACAGATTAATATTTTCATTCCCTATTTCACTCCCATCACATTATAATGTTGTGTGCCATTTTCCAAGTTTTTAGCACTTCTTTCATCAAAATCACTTCAATTCATAAGTTATATGGTTTCATTTGAGGGTCCATATCCAACGAGTACTTTTTGAGTTCTAAATACTTAGTTAAATACGTTTGCACCACAACTTAAAGTTTATGTTAAAATTTTCTTTCTTTTCTATTAGAAACAGGCGTTGTTTGGATAGAAGGTATTTATGGTGAAGGAGATGACGGCCGGTTGGAGGCTATCGGCCGTTATCTTAATTCGTAAAATTAAATTCTCTAAATGGAAGAAAGTCATTACTGGGCTCAGTGCGCTGCTTTGTAGTTCCGGTTATTATCAATATTAGGTACAGTCAGCGGAGAAACATCGACTAGAAGAAAAAATTTAATTTCATAATATGGTCGTTATTATTTGTTGAATCATTGATATCTTGAAATTTGAATGTGTAGTGGCGAGGCAGTGTGCATACAAAATATATACATTTTCATAGAGGAATTCATGTTGATAAATAAGTGTACGATTTCACAAGAGATATTTTGTAAAAGTTCGCCATACCGTCTACTCTATCAAATGGAGATGGAATAACTTTCAACACATCAACATTTAACATAAACGGTGGACGCTGACCATTCCCTTCTTAAAATAAATACAATATTATTTAATTTCAAAACTGATGAATTGATACCGTATGGATAAATAAATAGTTACTACATAGTAAAGTGATCTGCAGCCGAGTGTACAGTGTAGTGTCCGTCCGTGTCTGCTGCTATCTATAATTAAGATCAGCAAGTCGCTCGTGAATTCACCTTTGTTTATCGGTATTTTTACAAGGATTTATTGGGAAATACGATGACGGATTGACAAATGAGAATGTGCTTTGTTATGAAGTAGGTACTTTAGTTGCTTGGGGACTTACTTTTATTACGCATTGATTGTATGTCAAAGGCTCAGTTGTAGGGGGAGTCCGGGAGACTTGAACCGCTTTTTACTAAAAACTCTATAAAATCTGATCAGTGACCTGGAGGGCTTTAAGATCTTCACCATATGGAAGCCTTATTATCTGGCTAAGATTTTATACTATTCTGAAAATAAAAGTTGCAAGGAGAAGATAGTAAACTAAGTTGTAATAAAAAATGAGTTTTGATTCAAGTCTCCCCAACCGGTGGGACACTTGCCCATCAGGTGCGGGACACTTGCCCATACCTTTTTAGAGAGGAGAAATGACGCAAATAAAGCATATTATTCATTAGTTATGTATTATTTAGACACATTTAACAATAACTAGATTATTCATAATCATCTTCTAAACAATTTAGTGAAAAAAATTTTCAGTTTTTTCTCCTAAACATAACATTCGCTTCTTTTTATTAATTAAATACTCGTTTTGAGGTATCTACTGCTAAATAGGTAAATCTACAAAACTAATTTAAAGACATTTCTTACTATTAATTAATAGGTATGTGCCTATTTGCCTATTTCTTCAATATTTGCCTCTTGGATGTTCACTTTGGAGGAATTTGGCGTAGCCGAATGCTAGTTGCATTGCTTGTTTTATGGTTAAACCATAGTGCATTTTACAGCAGGTCAATAATTAATGAACGAGCAATTTCTCTTTATTTACATTGAACATCCGGGAGCATTTGTATTGGCTCCCCTTGTCTTGCAAAGGTGTTAACTTTTGTTCACCTAACAGTTAATACCGTAAAGTGGTTTTGCCTATCCCATACATGATTTCAATTTGACGAATAGATTTGCCACTCTTTATTTCTCTGACTGCGCTTTCAATGTTAGAATAATTAGTACCTAAACGGTTTCCTGCGACGACTACCTTCTTTAGGCTTATTCTGAAATGGCATTTCCTTTCTAAAACAAAACAAAAGCTAACTTAAATAGTATAAAAACTGCAAAGGGAGAGTTAAACCATTGGTCAAGTCTCCCGACTGCAGACTGGTTCGACTCTCCCACACCCGACCCAAGGCCATATCTTGATTTTTTCCAACAAATCCACTATCAACTGGAGAACAACACTGAACGTACGACAAAATATGATGATCTAGTTATGCAATAACGTAGGTGTTTGATACATACCTTCATAAATGAATGCATAGCAATTAAAACAACAAAGCCAAAAAAATTCACTCCGCGACGATGAAACCACTTTTTCGGAACTCACGGTCGAACGCGTCTGTTATCACTCAAAATTGTGAGTTGCTTGTGATTGGCGGGTTACGCGCTTTTATTTGTTTGCCACTTGGCGTAATTTGGCACCTAATTTAAAAAGTTATTGAAAGTGGTTTTACTCTCCCACCTGGGCAAGTCTCCCGGATTCCCCCTACTCATAGATTGTAGGAAATTTGAGAAGGTTTTAAAATATATTAAAAGAAGCATTTATACTTATTTTTAGAAAAATCAATTCAAGCAAAATTAATAATAAGACATCCGTGTTATTCACTGAGCCCAATTACAAATAATTTGGAAAATCCAAAAGTGCACGCCTCATAATTTTTTTTTAATAAATATTTATTAATTATTATTTTTGTTTATTTAATAACAATTAAACCACATCGAATCAGACCCTGAAAAATGAAAGGGTTCTATTCCTGAGCATACTCAAGCGTAAGAGAAAAAAAAAGACTCGATTAGTAAAGTATTTCGGTCGCTATCATGTTAACAAGAAAAAGGATCCGCACATACAGACACACGGACGTCCAAGACAGAACTTTTTTAAACTGTTTTTTAACTAGTTTAAATAACAAAAATGACATCAAAAATATCATGAACGTTAAAAATAGTGTTTTTTCTTAATATGTGTGTGTATGTATTATCTTACAAGTGCAATGTATGATACATAAAGACATTTTAAGTTTGAAAAATCAGATGTTTTGCGCGAAGTGACAGTAGTACCCACCTCAACGCTTCGCTTATGAGGCGTGCAATAGGATACTCACAGTTCAACGAACCCATTTCAGCTTAATTTGTATATTTTTATAAACAAATTGGAATGTAGAAGTTGAATGTTCAAGCGGAAATCTATACTTATATTTTTCTAATAAGCTTAAGATGTAAAAAATTCACGTTTACAGTCATTAGCTCAAAAAGTTCCCTCATTTAATTCCACACAAAAACCTTTTTAAAACGTCAAAATAATTAATTGCTCTACAAATCGATTACTGTTGACTTTGTATAATTAATAATGTATTTTTTGCCAGTAAATGGCTGAAGTAATTAAATTCATAATAGTGCAATATTGAAGCGAATCACGCAACAACATGGAGCCGAATGGAAAGTAATCCCGTGGCATTCATTCAATGAGATACATTTATTTTTATATCGCTCTCGATGCCTGTCATGTGAATTAGTTATTATGTTGCAGTACAAGTGTGCTGTTAGCTAGTGGTTTTGAAAATAATATGGCTGAGGCTGATGAGTCGTGCTTACAGAGAGGTATTTTTTGTTTCTCAAGTAGCTAAAATTAAGAGTATCAAATACTTATTTTTACAAATAAACTGTGAAAAATTGTGTGTAAAATGATTTCTAAAGAAGTTTGGTTAAAAGCAATTATTAAATTTTCAAATAATTTATGCGATTTCTTCTAGCAATTGTGTGTTTGAAATGACAAATACAATAAAATAAATAAATAAGTTCAATTTATAACCTCTTAAAATATTTCTACAATTCTACCATATATCAATTAATCTGTTGAGATAAATTGATATGGTAGAATACTAGACAACTCTAGAAATGTCGTGCGTCCTCGCTTGTTCCGCAACACATAAATAATATGAGATATTGCGTGCTCGATATTTAATCGATATAACGGTCGCCACTTGTCTAAATGTTTTTCAACATCCGCCGATAACTGCGAGTTGCGACCTACCTTGCTGACTTCTCGTTCATTCTATAATATAATTTATTCAACTCCATATTCATTCTACATCTAACACTTGATGATGTTTTATCGTACTTTGTTATGAATGAAAGCTCATGTGCATTTTGTCTGATTCACGCTTTAATAAATTTTATAGCTTTAAAAACTTGAGTTACAAAAAATGAGGAGTTGCGTCTAAAATTGAACTGGCAAAAATATTGTAAAAATTGAAATATAATTGACCATGTACTGAATACGATGCAAGAAATATTTTTTGCTAATCATATCACTTTTTATTAAGTGATAGAACTACGAATTATGATTTACAAAATTTTTTTGACATGATTTAAGAACATCCAAGGCGAATTTATATTTTTGGTTTTATGGCATAATTTATAACATCCAAGGCCTCAGGGCTTGTAATCGCTTTTGTAATCGCTTTAATGAACTGCGTTTTAGCTATTGATAATTTCCTTATAAACTTGTTCAATTCAAATTATTTATCTATTACAGAGGGATGAGATATTTTATAGAACGCGTTACTATAATTCAGGACCTAGTTATGCTTGAAACTTAAAAACGATCACAGACAACTAAGTACATCGACATCACACATCATCTCCTCTAGTTTAAAGTTGGGCTAATTAACGAACAATGCACATGCGTTCCCGAGTTCGGTTCCCAGGCAGAGCTGCCATTAGCGCGGGCGAAATATCGCGGGCAAGCGCCACAACGCCACGGAATGTTGCTGCTCTAGCCGACACAGAACAGGCACGGATTTGGCTAATTACTAAAGGTTGTAATTTCTCTGAGCAGGGGTGCATAAAACACAATTTAGACGCATGTCATGCTGGTAATGTTTGAAAGACCTATAAGGACATCACTCGGCAGGGCGGCAGACAAAAATAACATTAAATCACGATACTCACGGTAAGCTCGTCCCTTTATGTACGAGTCTGTCATGTATCATGACCAAAATGTTACGTATTTTGGAGCAATTTTACTTTGTTTCAATATATGTAAGCTAACAAAAGAATTCCTCAAAAATTTAAAAGATAGATACTTACACACAATATACAGAAAGGTTCTCTTATGCGACACTTAAACGTACTTAATCTTTGACACTGTTCGTGGGCACTTCAATAAACTAATGGAATCCACGAAAAACGTAAGCGTACACCTAGTAGTTCTATAATCAAAAGCAAGAGTTCACTGTTTGTTAACGTCACAAAAAATATAATAAATATTTAAATATTAATATGTAATCGTGTAGAGTCCGTCCCTGTAGCATGTCGGTCTGTTTGCTCATCTTCGATACACTTGCATTCAATTAGACATTTGAATATGTATGTAAAGCGCCGTTACTCGCGACTAAATAACTAAAGTCAAACTAATAAATTATTGTCCACTCTCCAATGTGTATTTGCTCACATTTATGAGTTTGCTCTTTAACGTACGTTGATCTTACGTTTGGAATACATCATTTTACTTTAGTGATGTTTAGTTTTATTATATTTTGTGTAAGTATATTTTTTATGAGTAGTCAAAGCCAAACAAATCATATTAATCATACAGGTGTAAATAAAACTATCTTTTCCCGAGAATAAATTCTCACAAGCGCAAATAGAAAATGTTCTATAACATAATATGAACTCGGAATGCAATTGATGGACAGATTTCCACCGTCACGTCACCGTAAAAGGAAAATAATAGAATTATTAACGAGTTATCAGCTGTCCGTGCGCGTGTCACGTGTGACGTCCCGGGAATTCGCCGCATTCCTGATTTGACACTGTACCTACTACCTAGTGCCTATATACGCTAAAACGGTAAACCGCATACGTTCCTATTTACTTGACTCATCAATCGGTGCCGCGAGTTTACCGATCGAAGGATACTTACACAACAGAAAATTTTACTGTGCTTTTACTGTGTATGCAAACTACTAATAATTTTATGAAAAAACTAGCTGTGCACGGCTCGGGCGGTTTTACTTTTACCCGCATTACTCTGCTCCTATTGGTTTTACCGTTATTTCCTCGATAAATAAAATAATAATATCTAACAGTGAAACAATTTTTCAAATCGGAACCGTGGTTCCTGTGATTAGTGCGTATCAGCAAACAAATATACAAACTTTTAAGCTTCATAGTATTATCTTAATCTTAATCTTAATACTATTATAAAGGCGAAAGTTTGTTTGGATGTATGGATGTATGGATGTATGGATGTATGGATGTTTGTTACTCTTTCACGTAAAAACTACTGAACCGATTACAATGAAATTTAGCACACATATAGAGGGTAACTTGGATTAACACATAGGATAGGTTTTATCCCGGAAATCCCACGGGAACGGGAACTATGCGGGTTTTCCTTTGAAAACGCGGGCGAAGCCGCGGGCGGAAATCTAGTTATAGATAACTTTACTGCCTTAAGTTTTTCTCTAATGACCAATATTGACCACAAGTGAGCAATACAGAGTTATAAAGTCTTGTATTAAAACCGCGACGCTCACAGCAATCGAACCCAATGACTTGTGGTCGAGCAGTTTTTGCTGTAATTACTGACGATTTAAATAAATATGCGGTTGTGTGGTTACGGAATATCACACGACTTTATGATCAATTACGGTCACCGTCATGTTATTTTAGGCGATTAAGAAATTGCATCGATTTGGATACATGTTTTTTAGAAACTGACAAGTAACTGACGTGGTTTCAGTTAAAAAACGTATAAACATCAACCAGTTAAGGCAATTACACGATTCAACGACCTTAATGATTCTGTCACTACATTTGAATTTGTTTTTTTAACCGCCCTCTATAAATATACATCGTTGTTGAAGTAAAAGTGACCAAAGATTATGGAATTGTATACTGTATCGTATTGTATCGTAATGTGTTAGTGGTTTCTACCTAATTTATGTTTTCTCTGAGAGGCAGTAACATATTACATTTATGAATATTAAATATTGTGTACTATGTATGTTGTAAATGAAATGTAGGAAGACTCATCTTTCAACATTAACCGTTATAAGCAAAGTCTCTACTACATGACCCATTCTGGAGACCTTAAGATGACTAAGCAAGTAATTATAAGTTCTAGAGTGGGGAACAGTTAAGAAAACACCGATTTAGAAATTAATTTTATTCAACACGGACTCTACTTACTATATTCTGGAGACCTGATGATGGCTAGGGTGGAGAACATCTCACCTACAGAGATATAAAAGATGGAGTACATTATTTGACGTAATTCTATAGAACGGCCTCTACCATGTCATGGTGTATCGAATGTTAATGGTGACCAGGCAAATGTATTTAGCGTTCTCTGTATATCTCTTCATACCTAGTAGGAATATATGCATGCAACCTACACACACCGAAAAAAAATAGGGGAACGGACAAGAAATCACGTTTCTTTCGACTTGTTATGTATTTTGTAGTTAGTTCAGGGTTAATTTTTTAAATCCTAATTTGAATGTTGGGTTGTAGAATAAAAACGCCTTCGTGACAATTCATATTTTATTATTGCTTCACTTGGTACATTCACTTGATAGTTTTCTTAAATCCATATTAATATTATAAATGCGAAAGTAACTCTGTCTGTCTGTCTGTTACTCAATCACGCCTAAACTACTGAACCAATTTGCATGAAATTTGGTATGGAGATATTTTGATACCCGAGAAAGGACATAGGCTACTTTTTACCCCGGGACTTTGGATACGTTTTATCCCGGAAATCCCACGGGAACTATGAGGGCTTTTCTTTGACTGCGCGGGCGAAGCCGGGGGCTGAAAGCTAGTCTTACATAAATCACAAGGCACGGCTATGGCACTTATAGACCGCACTGGTCGGCTGTTTAAGATCAATTGGCTCGCTGATCGTCTCTTCAAAAAATGTAAGCGATCGACTGACAACTAACCAACTGGAGGGGAGGTAAGTTGTCAGGCGGTAGATTAAAAATACCAGAAAACCTTGTCGATGGAAATGTTCTATGTATGATTTTAAAATTTGTACAAGCTTTTGAATGGTGAAAGAATTTTTAAAATCGGTCCAGTAGTTTATGAGCCTATTCATTACAATCAAACAAACAAACAAAGTTTTCCTCTTTATAATATTAGTGTAGAAGAAATCATCGGTTCACCCAGTTAAAAGTGCGGAGGTAACGGAACCAACAAAAAATTCAGTTGAATTGAGAATTTCGTCCTATAATGGCGTCGGCTAAAAATGTTGCTATACGTTTATGTCAGTTTTGACTTTCCTACGATTTTATACAATAATATAAAATTAAATGATTTTATACAATATAAAAAAATTGCTGATTTTCGGCGGTATGGCGACCATTTGGAACTGTCTGAAAAGTATGGCATGGCGATTTTCGTACATGGCTACTGGACGATTATTACCTGTGCAAAAATAAGCCTGGTACAAATGGTTGAATTTTTTTTTAAATCAACGCATTCACGTCGGTATTGTGGGCTGTAAATTACACCGGAAAAGTCAAAAGTATGGCATGAAACTACCGCCTACTTCTTTTTTATGGGCTATCGGTAAATCCTAAAATTTTTGTGTTACAAATCGTTTGCCTTCCGTAATTTATCCGACGAGTTCGACTAACGCCCACGCGACTAGTCTGACGGTACCACTGTTCTGACCATGATTTTTCTTTTTGTCATTGCGTACTAAGACCACTGTAGAACCGGCATCCTGTTACAAATGACCCAAAATTTTGTGTCAGTATCTCCCGGCTTTGGATTGTTTTGGACCCTTAAAATATACGGTAGAACAGCAATTAATCTTTTTTAAACAATATTCAAGGCACAGGGAAAGTCTGGTTACTGTTTTATAGGTATGTGTTTTCTGATAATATTTTACTGTCAAAAATTATCAACACTGGATATTATTCAATGACGCCTTTCAAAAACAAAACTAATTTACAAACAGATTTTTATATCTTTACATACCTATTTTTAACTTTCATTTCATGAACTGCTCATGTAAATACCTATTACAATCTGGTTTAATTTAACAAAACATTCAATTCGGTGAATTTTAGCGTTATTTTGCAAAAAAAGCCGCACGTACAGTCCCCCGTCCGAGTCGAACTGACACCGTCAAATTTCGTCGAAAATATGCAATAGAGGTGAGGTTTTATGTGGGTTTTATTATAAATTCGAGTTTTTTCTTGATAATTTAACGATAATAATGAAAATTGAAAAAACAATCAATACAAATTGTTACAAATATCATAACATATTTTTTGGTATAAATTTCATGTACAAATATGTAGCCGTTTTCCTAACAAAATGCGTTTTATGTTCAAAAAGGGGTTGATTTGTATGTATTTTTTTTATGTTTAGGCCGTTCTAAACTGAAAAGTAAACAATACACTTTGTTAATTATATCCTTGAGTATTACATATATTTTTTTTAAGACAATCGTACCAACAGTTTCCTCAACAAAATTCAATATGTTTAAGGTGTTTTTCGGTTTTGACCATAGTGATCACCTTAAGGTACCCGATTGGAAGTAGGTGGCTTTGGATCTCAAAATAAAATAAAAATATATTTATTGACTGTAAAGTGTACAATAGTATATAAATGATCCACTGACTACCGAACTAGTTGAAAACTGTGTTTCGGTTGTCGGTGGCTTCTCCTTTTAAATGTCTTATCGTAAGGACATGGAATACATTATTGACTATTTAATTTAGTGGTTATACATAAATATCGCGTCAACTTAAACAACATGAACATAACAATAAACACTAGAATATATGAAAGCATGTAGGTATGTATTCATTGAAACTTTTATATCTACCTTTACTTCTGCTTATCATACAGTTTTAACCAATAAAATCAATCATATATCATTACATGATCTCCTTGAACCACATCTATGTAATGTATTGTGCTCAATGCTCCTAGCCCGTAAATCCCGTCGATATCTCGCAGTAACACGATATTAAGGATCCAACACTACATTAAGCTGAAAGCTGCAACTGAATATGTTTGTTACGACAAGCCCATCTCTCATTGCGAGAGACGGCTGTAAATCAGCGACGCGTGAAGCATTTATACCGCCGGCACCTGTAGTGTGAGAGGAGCCTTGTTATAAATCGCCACCAGTTCATACATAGAAATTATACGATAGTTCACCCTTATATGCAATACATTGCTCCCTACCTAAACACTTTGATACAACTCCCCTGTATGTAACACGCAATGTATGTGAAACGAGGGTAAGTCACGGAGTCGTGTGGTTAGTAGAGTGATGGTAGATGCACAATAAAGATGAGCAGATCTTGACCCCTGCAGTATTTAATGCCTGGCTTCTAACGGGTTGGGTTCGATTCCAGCTTGATAGCGTGTTTGTAAAAAGGATATAAAAGCGATGTAATATATCCTAGATGTGTTTAGACATAAATGATATTGGAAACGTCGATATTTGCTTATTTTTATTTAAGTAACTACAAATATTTAGAAATCCAATATTACTACAATAATCCACCTCCACCACCTCCATCAACCTGTCCCACCGACCTTAGCATAAATAAATAAATAAAAGTGACTTGGTGACAACAATTATTATCGATACGTTTTATTTTAAGAATCATTGTATCCGTGTATTTCACTAAAAAGTGTAACAAAAAATAAGGCTACTTTTATGTCAAACAAAAACCAGGGCTGCCAAAAGCTATAGGTACGCAGTTAAGATTTACTTCATAATCCGGTCAAATTAAGCTTGAAAATACTATTGAAATAAGGATAATTCCGGGAAAGCCAAATTTTGGTGAGGAGCTGGAGTGTACCATAACAAATAAAAATTGAAAAGTCCCCACTTATCCCATGTGTGCTTCAAAAGTTATTTGGGGTCAAAGGTCAAAATTTCAGATTTTTTCAGTTTTTCTCGAAAACTGTAAATTAAAAAAAAATGCCTCAAATCAAATTTCTAGATCTTATAATTCTCTACAAAAATGGTCTCTATGATTTTTTTTCCCAAGAGTTACCATTCCTGAGATAATGCGATTACATAATGCGAGACTCTGAAGTCTTTTTTTATACAATTTACGGTTTTCGAGAAAAACTGAAAAAATCTGAAATTTTGACCTTTGACCCTGAATAACTTTTGAAGCACACATGGGATAAGTGGGGACTTTTCAATTTTTATTTGTTATGGTACACTCCAGCTCCTCACCAAAATTTGGCTTTCCCGGAATTATCCTTATTTCAAATGCTTAACATTACCGGATTATTCAAATTCCTTCACCACTCAGTAAAAAGTTTATATTTTGACATGCACTATCTCTAAGATTTCGTTCCCACAGCTAAAATGTCTGAGTCCAAACATCTTATGCCGGGTCCAGACTGGTGAAACGTAACATGCAATGTAACATGCAATGAAAGAATTCACCGTCCACATTGCTGCAATGTATCATGAAAGGTAACACACTTTGTAACAATTTCTCATAGTTTGGACGTCTTGCGCGCGCGAATTGTGCATTACACGCGCATGCTACGAGCATTACAAGCCGCGCGCGGAGCGATCCGAAATTTGTCGGTTTTTCGACGAACACAAAGGGGCAAGGAACACGACTACGGGAGGTTCGTAGTGAATGCGCGTTATGAGCGCGCTATGCGTCCACACCAGCAGCGAACATGCAATGAAAGGCAGAATGTTACATTGCATGTTACGTTTCACCAGTCTGGACCCGGCATTACAATGCGACAGCTGGCAGCTGCTCTGACATTTATCAGCATTTCGCAATATACACAGGCACAAACACACGTACAACAATCGAACAAATTGTTTTAAAATGTCACTCCACTAATCCTAATTTAGATATTTTGATTGGAATATTATGTTATGCATATTTCTTGATTATGCATTCCATATTATTGAGTAGTAGGTAGTCAGTAGTCCAGTGGACATGACAGATATTATTCAAATATCTTATTTATGAGTTTTTGGTATTATTATTGTAATACTTTGGCAATTGGCAAACACTAAAAAAATAGGTACCATAATGTTGTGTTGTTTTTGAATAACGCACTTATTCAGTATTTCAGAATGTAAGCATTACTTCTTTTCGTACTAGATTTAACTATAACAAATATTTTAATTGCTAAGTTTTTTACTACCTTTTCATCTAATACAAAGGCTCTACACAAACCAGATAGTAAAATTATATTCAACGATTTGTCACAGAACATTTAAATATACATTTTAAATGCTCTATGACAATTACAAATTATTTTATTGCAGTTTCCCATATAAATTAGTCCTAATCTATTTTGCATTTCCCCACTACGTAGCAATTAGTATCAATCTCATTTCCACACGATCGATTTGCATAGAAAAGTAAATAAACTTGGCGGTAAGATAAATTAATAAATGGTGCAAAATGCACTAAGCTGAAAGTTTGCGCACTTAACTCACATCTCATTAGAGGGACACCTACACCAATTAGCTGTAAACACTGCCGCCCGTCACGCGCTCTGAAGATAGGGCTGCCTCTAGCGATATCTTCAATTCAATTTAATTAAGTAAAAGCGAATCGAATTATATGTTGTGCTTGTGAATACCTGTAATCATAATTGTGTGATTGTCTTAAAAATTCTATTAAACATGTTTACCTACCTGATGAGTGAGTTATGATTCATATTATTGAATGTAATTACTGTATAAAACTTATTACTATTTCATTTAAACTTCAATTGTAATGAGTTTGTGTACCATTACCATTATACTTCAATTTTAGTTATGCGAAATTGGGATATAATTAGCTAATGGCTATAATTAACTAAAGTTCGAACTGAAATTCAATTAAATATATAATTAAAAGTATGTGCGACATGGCAGCCCTATCAAGACATGCAAACCGTACGTATGGTAATGTTGTAAATAGCGGAACATTGCAGTGCTCGGTGAGAACTACTTCGGACTAACATTCATTTTACTTAAGCTTATTATAGCCTAGCTTAACCCGCGGCCTCGCTCGCTACCCGATGCACAATTACAATAAATTATTACTTTATTTACAGACAGATTATCCTCGATCGTATTTCACGGTTACACAATTACTATAGTGCTTTCTATAATCTGAATGCTTCCATAGAATGGAAAATATTTCGTTATAATTCATTCGCATGCATTACATCGTATTATAATCAAATATGTCCTAACTATTACCTTTTATGTTTTTACAAGTCTATGACAGAGACCAAGGTCTAATCTATGGCCATGTTCAAATTCATCAAATAGTCAAGTAGTTTTTGTGAAAACAGGACACAGAAAAAGGAAATTGTACGAGATTAAAATAAAACACAATGTTTTCAAAAATATAACATTTAATTAGTGCTCTACATTTTGAATATACCATTTTTATCTAGTTAATTACTCTCATTAAAAATGAAAAATATATTCACATTTCACAGATAAACATTTCACGTAGCTATCATTAAAATTTAGTAATTTACTCCCACACTAAACAAATTTAATTTAACTAAAAATAATAGCTACTTACATAAAATTAACAGTCTCTGTAACTGCTCTAAATAACGTCCACAAAACGCTTTGTTAAAATATACTGAATTTCATCGACCATTTATCTTCCCTAATGCGCTACAAAATGCGTAGAATTTGCCCTAAAAGCCTACACGCACCTTGATTAACTATTGTGTCTCAAGTATGGGGTCACGAATTCGAATCCCATTGACATGAATACAGTGAATATTTCAGGGGTTTATATTTAAATGTGTAGAAACAATAATGGATGCTAAAATGAAAAGAAAGTTTTAATTCAGAAACGTCATAAAATAATAAAATAAATATTTGAAGCCTCCGTAACATATTTTTAATATCAAAACCTTAGATCAAAAGAATAAAAATATTTATTATAATATTTTTAAAATCAAAACATGGTGTACGTTACACGAAGTAAACCTAATTTATTAATAACAAAATTAAAAGCCGCCCAAAATGAAATTACATTATTAGATTTGATCGTAAAAACGTTCACAAAGAAGTCGATCCAGGCAACAATAGCGGTTTTTGTCGTGTCGCCGCCGGTAGTCGTGTCGGTCACGCTCCGCGCCCGCTCCGCTCACACCGCGTGACGCGCTGAATTACATGCTCGTAAAGAACAAATTAAATTACGAAGCAAAAACGTCGCGTATCGAATCGGAGGGAATGGCTACAGAGAAATGGCGGTCCCGCGGTCGGCGGTGGACGATTGGATCCGCTTGCTTTGACGAAATGTGCCTGTCTCAATGGTAGTTGACACTGAAAACTAAATAATCTATACTAATATTATAAAGAGGAAAGGTTTGTATGTATGTAATGTATGTATGTATGGTTTTCACGCATAAACTACTGGACCGATTTTGATGAAATTTGGCACAGATAATCTTTAGACCCTGAGAAAGAACATAGGCTACCTTTTATTGCGAAATATGTACCACGGGCGAAGCCGGGGCGGACCGCTAGTTCTTAATATTTTCATTTCAAGGCCTTTGCTTTGGTATTGACTAGGCTTTGGTATAATTAGAAAAAAAGATATATCTGTTATGCAGTTTGCTTATTTTGTCGCCATGATTGTCATTTTTAAAATATAATACTTGGCTAAGTTGAAGTAATAGATACAGTTACTTGTTTAGCCTCCCCCCATAACATGAATTATGTATACACCACAGTATACACCCTTTTTCAATCTAAGCAGTGGTGGTCAATCTAATCCTGAAAATACTAACAGAAGACAGATGAAGACCCTTGAAGTGGGTTTGTCGACCCGGATGGCGCAGTGGCTAATGACCCCGCTACTGCGGCGTGGTTTCGATCCACATTATTAGATAAATAGTATTTAAAATGTATAAAAAATGTTAACAGAATCCGTTTGCATCGCACAACCTTTACTTCAAAGCTCTCTAAACTTCTTAATTCCAAATGTAGAGCAAGTCCAAAATATTATTAGGAAACTATATCGTAATGTATTTCAGCAGAACAGTAGCATAGAGCTTCTATAAAAGCTTTAGTCATAGCTGGCCAAGTTCGGGTAAGTAGACGTAGCATTTCCAATTTTTTTATTCTTTGCCAAGCCAGTTTTTGTATAAAATTACCTTGACCAGAAGAAAAAAAGTAGTTGCTATATGTATGAAGTACAAATAAAATGAAAAATTTGTTCATGTTTTGCACATCAAGCTTAGAATGTTTATGTGTCTATATTTTTACAATATTTCAGAGGTCTTAACCACTGAACCACCATGCAATTCGTGTTTAAGTAATAAAAAGATATATATATGTACACAGTAAGGGGATAAGCAAGATCAATAATTACAGATTCCTTCGGGAAATCAGCATGTAATTGTTTCCCTTTGTGTTTCGCCGACGGAATAATCCAGAACCTTACAGTTAATGTCTATCGATTACTCGCTCGTATAATTGCTGATTATTTATTTAAAAGAACAACATGTATAATGTATATTGCAGTACTTACGTAATAAAATACGTAATAGAGCTTTTAATAAGGTTATGGGATTGGTATAAGTAAGTCGTTACGGTGAAGATCTACATAGATTGATAAGTACATTCCTCGAATCCCTGTAACTTGTAAGGTACTTTAATATTATATTCGTATGTTTTTTGTGTGTCCACCGGGTGTCGAACCCACGATCCTGCTACTCTTATTGACCACTATACCGGTCACAAGTAGATTAAGAGATAATATAATGTGATAACTGATAACGTTGTGTAAGCGGGTATTTACATCGCGTTACTATGGTTACGTGACTGCACGCATTTTCCGTGTAATGACACACATAAATATGCTTTATGTGCTTGTAGCTCGGAGATTAGAAAGCTTGTTTATCAATAATTATTGTTTATTATTTGTATCTAATGTGTTCGAACACGGTAAGGATGTTAAATCAAAACTCACGGGGGCTGGATTGTTTTTGTTTCGTGGTTAATTGTTTATGTTTATTGTACACGCATTGTTTAGTATAGTTATTAATTGTTTTAATTATTTTTATAGGTAGATAGATAGGACATTCTTACTGATTTTATAAAGTAGATGATGTTATTTCACATGAGAAATTTATGTGTTAAATTGTTTAGCTTAAAAAAAACTAAATATGCAAATAAATAGTAACGTTCTAGAGAATAACTAGTTTAATAATTAGCTTCTGCATATTTTTTTTTACATTTTAAGCCATCTGGCCAATGGCCATCGCCATTACCACAAATCAAGTTGTGTACAATTTTGAGAAAAACTTTTTAAGAGTTCTAGGAAAAAAATATTAAACATTATAATAGCTAAAATGTATCAAGTATCACGCAGGACATTGACCCCGGCATTAATTAAAACTAATGGGCTAATTTTGACGAGATCGCTCTCTGAGAACCTTTTATATGGAGGATATAATGTACTACCTGTTTTATCGTTTTATACGTTAAGTTGTATACCAGTGACCCGACCCGGTTTTGGGTATGCAGTGTCTGTGATGTAAGATTCAAGAATAGATATCGTCTTTATATAAAAACCATGTATCTACTATTAATAGTGGAAAAAGGTGTGTTCTTGTGTTTACGCGGCAGTGTTCGCACGATAGCAGCCTTCTAAAGAAAAACCTGCATGACTGCATCTTATTCTACGTCCACCAAAGATGTAGGCGGTCAAACAGAGCAATTAATTAAATATTCATAGAGTAACAATTGTTTTCCCATTTCCCACCGCTAGCCGCAAGTCATGCGCGCTAATGGCTATCGAATTACCGTCAGTCTGTCCGCGCGCACCTCCGAAACTGCTCGCCCGTTGTTACGCCCATTACGACTATTAAATTATAAACCATTCAGGGTCAAAGACTTCCTGTCTTAACAATTCGGCGCTCGATGCTTTAAATTATGTTATAATTGTATGCTTTGTGCTATGTGTAGCATTTCTGGGTATCATTGGAATCACTGATTGCGATGTGAAGCAGCTCAATGATCAAATTAGAGGTTTCCATGGTTGGTTGGAATGGGAAAGATACTTCTTTTTCATGAAAGATAATAATGAATTCATTTTGAATTGACTGCATGTTTGTTACACAATTTTTTCTTGTATACAGTAGGTACTATAATTTCATAAACGTACGTCCAAAAATGAAAGAAGATTAAACAAATAACCAACTTTTCCTATCATAATATGGGCTATTGCATTAGAATATTTCACAGAATCAGTATAATAGAATGACGAATGAATGCAATTATTAGAACTTTGGTAATTATTGTTATTATTACAAAAACGAAAAATAATAATTTAGAAAGTGACTACACGAAGTTAATAAAAAGGTGACTGTAACTGCAGGTTGGAGGTACTAACTGATAGTTAATACAGTCAGTGTTTTTTAGTAAATTAATTTTATCTCTAGATCTCCTCTCAAATTAGCAGCCATTGATAAAAACAACACAAAAACATTACCAAATCTTGTGTGACGAAGGTATTAGTAATAACGGTTAAAATCCTTACTAAGCTGCGCACGCGGCGCCGCCCACGCAGCGCAGTGACAACTTGTGTTGGTACTCGTAACTCGTTTTATTGTGTTTGTTTGGGTAAACACGAGCTTTTCAATACTCAATGCACTTCTAAATTAATTTATTCAACGCTTATCAAGTGCGATGTTTATATAAATTGTGTAAACACTGCAGTTTTACTTGTATAAACAAACAAAAGCTTACTTGAGGCTGTGTTTATAGAATTTGCGTTTGTTTGAAAGTGAATAGTTTTTTCACAATTTATGGTAATTAAATAAGACTATTCATAGGATCCAGTAGACAAGTAAAGTAAATGATATCATCGTATAAGATGTATTCAATTTTCCAATTCAATACACAATTTATCTACAAGTAATTAGTGTTTACGAAAAGCTACATATTAGAAATATCACCAGGAAAAATCTACATTATTCCTAAGTGACATAGGCTTTAATATGTTTTTTTATCACTTACTATTTTGTTTTTATACATATGTGAAGTCGGGATGAACGGCCTGTTTATTGTATTATAAATCCTGACATTACAGCAATCAACGTGTATTAAGTTTCATCGAAAGTTTTATTTGTTAAATTCTTAAATGTAAATATGTGATACGAATAATAATGCCATTTCTAAGCAATCGTAAAAGCTCAACTACAGAGAATTTGACATGGAAAGTTTTTCGGTATTATCTGTATTAGTATAGGTATAGTTAAACAATGCTAGCGTGCTATCCATCTTGCTGGAAGGGTAATGGCCCAGTAACCATGGGTTACGGTCCCATAATTTGCACAAATCATCGTCGGACAAGCGCGTCTGTGCCCACGCAGCTTCGGCCGTTTAAAAAAGGGGCATAATGATGAGCTACCGTTAGATACAGTTCGATCGTTTACAGTACCTTTGTTTTATGGCTATAATTATAGGATAAACTTTTCTGGCTGGATTTCATGAAAATCTGTAGTCAGGTTTCCTATTTTACATGAATCGTAGAAACGAAATCTTTAAGCTTCAAACAGTACAGAAAAAAACATTTTTATTCAATCGTCTTAAAGTTTAAAAATATTTAATAAGCTATCCTGACTTGCGTACCAGTTCTTCTCAGAGATCAGTTTGTTCCCTATCATTGTAACCAATGAAAAAGACATGATTTTACTTAAGCTATGAATATCGAATAAACGATGTCATAATATCTGTAAATGTTAAATTGGGTAGGACTATCATTATTTTTAGAGATCAGCAGGATGACTACGAAAAGAACGTTAGACTATTCACAAGTTGTTCCCAGGCTCAATCACGTAACGATGATGAAAATTGGAAAGTCAGATCGAGGGCAGGAGCATAACAGTTTCATAACGGTGGAGCTAAAAGGGGAAATATTAAGAATGACGAGATCTGAGCGACAGCACAAGGGCTGCATACTAACGACTGGCTGGAGACAACATCGCTGCATGCGGGGAATCTGAATTAAAGCAATACGTGGAGCTCTCGAACTTTGACATTACACTGTGGTCATAGATGCAGCGACAGCGGAGTTGCTATAAACAATTTAAACACAGTCCAGGCATAGAATTTGGTCCTAAATCAATCAATCCTGTTGTAGTACATATTATCTCAATGATCCTGTTACAGGAATGCACAATATATTATTTTTGTACGAGAGCTAGTCAGTACTCAGTAGTAATTTAAACAAACCATATTCATTTTTTCCATAATGTTATGTAACACAGTGTACACCAGGTATGAATGTAATAACGTTTTTTGAAGTGAAACTTCTTTATCGGGGTTGGAAAAAATGTAGTGTAACAGTTTTTCGTTACGCGTGACATTTTTCCGTTACGCGTGACATTTTCCCGTTACGCGCCATCTTTTTCTTATCCCTACCACGCGTGATTCGACGTATTTCTGTAAAGTTGCATATAGTAAATTATTTTTTGAAAAATAAGGTCATAAGTTTCACTTCTTTCGTGTGTACACTAGTACACGCACACATTTTTTGAAGTGAAAACTTCTTTAGCGGCGTTGAGCACTTTTTCTGTAATGGGTATAAAATCTTAAACTCGCGTCAGGACACGTGACCTGATCGAAAAAGCGTAAGGCTAAGGACTCACGAAGCGTTTTACACCCGCGCCCGCCGCGGTTGCGGGCCCGCAACCTTTGTAGAATACAGATATTTATGTAAAAAATTAAAGCACATTTCACGACGCGTTTTACGCCCGCGGCGTGTGTGATTGTTTGCGGGTCCCGCTGCACCGGCGGTCATCTACTACCGGCGGGCGCGGTTCGCGGTCCCGCAGCCGCGGCGGGTCCATGGCGGTCTGGAGCTCAACTGATCGTTTAACCGCCCGTCTTGCAACCGCTCGTCTTGCGATAATCAAACGCCAAGTTTGCGAGCGATAATCGCAATCGCGACGGCTGTGTAACCGCAAAAAACTCCGGTCTCGTGAGTTTTGAAAATAAAACTCT
>CAJQZN010027504.1:0-16187 GCA_907164685.1 Colias eurytheme | reverse complement strand
TTCGATAATTCTTTTTTTATTATATTCCTTGAAGTACGAGGATGGTTTTTATGTAGAGAATACGTAAATATGTACCACGGGCGAAGCCGGGGCGGATCGCTAGTATGCTATAAAAACTTAACGTAAAATTCAACAATTAAATTATACAGGATGTCCCACTATTAGTATAGGTACTAAGCGCGAAGGGACATATAGTTTTCCATACACTGATCCCGTAAAAAATACTTAAACAAGAAAATTACATGAAAAAATGTTTGTTAAATTTTTCCTGAAAATCCATGTTTTCTTCTCTAGCTTCAGCCGGCATATACCGCTTCGATAATGAAACATAGTCTAAACGACAGCTCACGTGCTGGTGACAAAGCTGGGCGGGTTGCTTGTAATAGGTGTACCTACACATAGAGTTTTAAGAATTCATCTATTTGAAAAAAAAACTGCGTCTGGAATTTTATAAGTATTTTTTACGTACTCAGCGTATGCAAAACTTTAACCTCCTTTGAGCTTAGTATACCAACAGTGGGACACCCTGTATAGGTATTATGACTTTCGGATTTCAATTGACTTCTTTGTCTTTCCATGTATTTCACGAATAAACCAAATTTATAGAATAAAAAAACAAAGCCTTATTTTTCAACAAACCTCTCAAGGGTTGTAATAAGGGATGAAAGTAGCTTAACCCACAGGGCGCAGCTAGTTAAAAATGTGTGAAAGAGGCTAGTTAAAAATAACAAAAAGCATAAGAAATCTGAATTTCCATTCATACACACTTTAATTAGGCTATAAATTATAAACCTGTAAATAATATTTCAATACTCATTTAATTGGTTTTAAACGAGCGTAAAGTGTGTAAAAGAATTACACATTATTGAAAAGCATTGCTGATTGAAATTTATTATAAATAGAACTTTCAAAGCGTTGAAACTGGGCTTTAATTATTGGTGGAAATTTAATGAATGACGTGGTAATTGTTAAAACGTTGTGCTATAGTTGTTTATAGATATTTATTTACGCAGTCTCGAGGCTCGGAAGTTGTGTAGGCCCACAGGAGTTTTTGGTAATGAAAACCTTCATTTATTGTATTAAATGTAAACAAAAGAATGTAAAAGTATTTTTTTATTCTCAAAACAAATTAGATAATGTTATGGAATGTTATCTAATCTGTATAAGTAGGTACTAGTATATGTATATCGGTGGTTAGTAGTATGTAGTACCATGGGTAGTACCTAAAAAATGTAGATGTTTTTTTTTTTAATTTTGGGGACTTTTAACTCAAAAACAACTGGATCAGTCTCAGTATTAACATATATGTAATAAGTATATTATTCAAATAAATTGTTGGGTTTACTCGTTCAAATATTAAAATCGAAAAGTCTGTATGAAAGTGATGGTTTTTGCTCTTTATTATAATGTCTGAAGCGATTTGGCTGAAATTTAGCCTGGAATAAAATACACATTACACACACGCAATCAAAGTGAACTGAAGATAACGTACATATTTTTTGCATTAATCTTATTTATCTTTAGTATTTATATTATTTTATCATTTATACATAAGTACATGGTTGTTACATAATAATATCACAGTATTACAATATTTATATTGTTATATTGTGATAATATTATAACTTTTTTATTGTGTTCAATTATCAGAACGAAGCATTGTTATGTCTATATAAGTAGGTACATATATAAGTACTTAAAATAAGTACTTAAGTTCGAGACAAAAGCTAATCCAATTATCTAGTCTACAAATGATATATACTATGATCCAGAGTTTCATTAGACCGTTTCAAAGAAGCCACAGGATTTCCCCTTCAATGCTATATATACCTGATTACTCTGAATTAATTAACAAACCATTGTTTCTATCAGAGTCCTTAAAATAATTGAATATTAATTGAGATATTTCAATCACACACGAATTACGATTCTTGTTGATATAAGAGATATTATATTGATACTGTTAATGGCATAATTTGATGATTCCAATGTAATTTGATTGAAACCTAATTCAATTATGAATTACTAGCTTTCCGCCCGCGGCTTCGCCTGCGTTTTCAAAGAAAAACCCGCACAGTTCCCGTTCCAGTGGGATTTCCAGGATAAAACCTATCCTATGTGTTAATACAACCCTCTATATGTGTGCGAAATATCATTGAAATCGGTTCCGTAGTATTTGCGTGAAAGAGTAACAAACATACCCACATACACATACATACGTCCATCCTCAAACTTTCGCATTTATAATATTAGTAGGATCTGTAGTTGAGTATAAATTTTGAGACGATCGAAAACTATGTAGGTACTGTTCATTTAATTTAAACTCTATGTAATGCCTTAGAAATACCAAAATACATAAGATTTCAATTCAAAAAGCATCAGCATTTGAAGCGTGTATAATTCCAAAACTGTGAGTCAACTAAAAGCTCGCTTCCATAAACACCTTATACATTATTTATTTGCGAAGTGCTTTCCAATACCGCCATCGGAAACGACTTTTATACCCTTTATACGAATTTTGACGAAAAATTTACATGCGGTTTATGTGGCTGCATGATTAAATGACTGCGATTTCACGGGTATCGGAATTTGTTTTAATTGGCGTTGGTATTGTATAATAATCCGTTTTTATACAGCGTTCATTAAAATATTGATATTTAATAGTATTATGAGATGAATGAATGCGGTATCGTAATGTTTTTTGTTATCGGATATTGTAATTTTCAACCGACTTCAAAAGGGGGGAGGTTCTCAATTCGACTCGTAGGTTTTTTTATTACCTTCATTAATTTTAATTACTTGCATAAGTATACCATATATTACATAGATATGATATTTTTGTAAAAATAGCTCTACAAATTGCACGTGTAGCGTGGAAAATAACATACTATATAACCTACAAACATTTCTCTCCAAGAAAGAGAATTGTATGAATTGTAATCAAACCTCAAATTTTCGTCTTGGGAAACATTCTTCAACGCTGTAGCACGTAACAAATAACACGTGAGCCATAGCAGCTCTGTAAGAAATATTGCACATTACTATTGAGTTACTTAGGTACTTACTATCTATAAAACACCTCTAACCTCACCTTATATGCGATTTTTTCAACCCCTTCTTACATTTTTGATGCAATTTGTATCACAATGGTATTGTATATGTATGATAATATCGAATTTAAGGATTGATCAGCTTTAGGGTGGTTTTCCATCAATAATGTACGAGTATGTGTAGCGAATATAAGTATAGTGTGTGTTAGCTTTTGAAGCGATACTATTGATTATTTTCAAACACATTCCTCGCTACGCATCCTCGCACATTCTAGGTGGAAAAGTAACCTTATGCTAGCAAATACTTAATTATAAACATCACTGACTTTCAGCTTAGACCGGATGACCGCTTGAATTTGTAGTTAACATCAATATCGATTCCTGAAAGTGTAAATATAACATCAATTTTCTATTTAACTAAGTTTCAGTTCCCTTAACTTACATGCGCCATCAAGCCGTCAATTCTAAACACTTTTAAAGTACTTATCTACATCTTGCAGCATAAAAGCTGATAATGGTAATTCGATTAACACAAAGGACAAAACTCATTCCTATCGGTAAAGGCATTAAGTTCCTCTGAGTTTGTTAATAAATGTAGGTAATTTTGTTTGAGATTCTCGCTTTTAATTCTACTTTATTACCAGACCTTATCTTTGGACATAGTACTGCTTGTCTTAACTAGATCTCACGCATGGTTATGACATAGATCTTGTTAGGTCTTTGCCAAAATCACGAGATTAGGTTTTATATAACCTTTTTATTTCGAGGTAAATCTGAGGCTTATTTATAGGAGTTACCTATCTACGACGTTATCTCGACTCTCGGAAACTTTTCCTTAGCATTTATGCATTTCCCCGGATCTAATCAAATCGAATGTCTTAATAGTAAGCGCCAAAAACAGTTAGTTCTGTAGGGTCTGCACATAAAATGGAAGAATCGGTTCAGTACAGTTGTTGCGTTTTTACATAACTCTCTCGTGTTAACCTTTAAATGGCGTTCTTTCAATTGTTTCCACTGAGAAAAGTTATAAATTACAATTTTCAAATACATATTTGGTTTGGATTACAATTTGGTTTAAAATTCATTGAATGTTTTATTACCTCTAGTTGATCCATTCTACACATTCTTATCTTCAAGATAATCTTTGAAAGGGTAATAAGCTGAATAATCTGCACATAAATAATAAATACATTTCATTGCAATAATTCATTCACTTAACTATTACGAATAGGATTATGAGATAATATTCCATAATTTCGGTACAAGTGATTTACGGCTTAAAATAAATCTTTTGCGTAAATTTCACGTAATTAAATTTGGAGGTTTCGACTCTCGAATAGCGTAGAAATTATATCTGGTATTTGTTGTATAATTTTCTTACATAATATATTTTTTACCACAACACAGGCAGTAATAGTAAAGGTTAGAATTAAAAATTGTTAAAGTGATCATAAAATTATTTGACCTTAGATTCAAAGTTTTCAAGCCCTACCAAGTACCAACTTACCAACTTAAAAATAAAAAGAGGAATGTTATCAAACTTGCTCTACATTTACATAGGTACTTTAACTTATGAGAACCTAGTGGAAATTTCATCTCAATTGGAACAAAAATATTACTTTTAATAAACACTTTACATACATATATAAATAATGGATTATTTTTGTGTTAATATATATACCTACCTACTTAATCTTTTAATCATGTTACAAATAATTGTATAGGATTAGTTCAATACAATCAAACAAATTTTCAGCTGTATATTATAATTTATTAGTATACTAGCTTACCGCCCGCGGCATCGCCCGCTTTGTCTAAAACCTAATAAATTATATACTAAAACCTTCCTCTTGAATCACTCTATCTATTAAAAAAACCGCATCAAAATCCGAAGCGTGGTTTTAAAGATTTAAGCATACAAAGGGACATAGGGACAGAGAAAGCGACTTTGTTTTATACTATGTAGTGATAGTGAAGTATTTTAATTCCTCTAAACGAGACATATTTTATCTTTATATTTTAAAATATATGATGTGAGGTTGCTTTTCGCTCGCTTGCACTCGTTACCGCGTGACAGCCTTTTCCAATACAAATTTCCGCCCTATATTTCACCCTTTTTGAATTTTGCCTTTGCGATCAAAAATATTTATCGCAGTAGTATATTCTATATCGGAACAGTAATATCCGGTATATATTTTATCATTTATATTATCTATGTAACTAGTATATATGTATATCTAGTATTTAACTAGGTATAGGCACGTATAGTTTAAGCATGTATGTACATTACATACAGTATGTACATTGTACCTACTATAATACCTGATAATATAAAAAAGCGTTTGTCACTCAGGAATAATATAGGTAAATGGAAACATTGGTAAATGAATTTCAAAAGTAATCCAGGAGTAAGTATATAGAGTCCATTTGTTACAAACAAACATGTAAATTAATTAAGGATATTACATTATACCTAAGTAGGTCACAGTTCGTGTTGTTTCATAATCATACCGCCATACCGCTATAAAATACATTCTCCAGTCTCTTTTGTTCAATTCCCCATCCCCAATAATGTTTTTAATTTTAAAAGTATGTCAGTACTAAAGCAAACTCGGAGTTGGCGTCATAAACCTACCATAAAATATACGTAAAAATGTAAACCGACTAAAATATAAAATTCACGCTTCCAGTTCAAAACACTCAAATGAAAACAAAAAGACGTGTAGACTTTGTTTTCTTACAAAGCAGTAACGAGGCTATAATCGAATCAATCATAATATGAAATGCAGTAAAAACTATGTTTATAGACGTTTCCATTTTATTACAAATAAAAATCCTGCAAACCACAAATAAATTTTGAAAAATTTTGAAATAGGTGGATTTCTTATGCTAAAACACAACTTGTAATATAGTTGTTAGAGTTACTTACATATTAATTGTTTTGTTTTATAAAATTCACGCTTTTAGCTTCAAGTGGCATAATTTCATCAATTATTGTTCTTGCATTATTGTTTAGACAAAGATATCGTGCGACAAAAATTGGGCTTAAATTGCATTATTTCACTGATACTGACAGACTGTGTTATTATAGGTATCTGTATTCTAAATAATAATCTCCAGAGACCAGATATCACATTATAAAACTTCACAATCCTGGAATAACTTCCACATAATGCCGTCTAATCCGAACTAAAACTAACTTTCAGAACAAAAACTCAACAATGGATAAACTTACTTTTTTAATAGTTTTGTTTGTGTTTTGTCAACATGTATTGACAAAATATAGAATTACAATCTACTACTCACAGAAGGATAGCCTATTTTGTATGCTATTTTTAGAGCCAAAATGAAAGAATAAACAAATCATAAATTAACATGCCGGAAAATATTGAAAGTCGAGTAGAGGAGAAAGAGTAGAGTAAGCCAGAAAAATCTAGGATGCCTTTTATCTAATATTATGACCCTTTTCTACATCATTCTACTGTGTACCTACGTGTGATGAAGTCTATAGCATAAAATAGATAAAGTTTATATGACATGTATTCTTTCTTATTCATTAAGGTCCATAGATTCAATAGCATTTAATTCACTTGTATAATTCAATATTGTACAAACGGTGATTCCAGGAATTCACCACGAATCTCATAATACCAACTAGATTTGATCAAATATAATGTTATTATACTATAATACCTAGTTAATCCGATAGTTATTAAACATAATTGTGTAGCGTATAGGTACCTACCTAATAATGTGAAAACTTGAAAAGCCTCTAATCTATACATAATATATTTTCTTATATATAAAATTCTCGTGTCACAATGTTAGTCTGCATACTCCTCCGAAACGGGTGGACCGATTCTCATGAAATTTTCTGTGCATATCGGGTAAGTCTGAGAATCGGCCAACATCTATTTTTCATATGTACCACGGGCGAAGCCGGGGCGGGCCGCTAGTATTATAATAAATCTGTAGAAGGGACAAGGGTCAATTCTGTACATTGAAAATATTGAAAAAATAAATACCAGGGGGTGTTACTGGATCGATACCAAACCCAAATATGTGATTAAAAAAATTTTTTTCTGTCTGTCTGTCTGTCTGTATGTGAAGGCATCACGTGAAAACTAACGGTTCGATTTCGATGAAACTTGGTATAATTATACCTTATTATCCTGGGCGTAAAATAGGATACTTTTTATCCTGGAAAAATACGTAGAAAAAAATTAATCTTAATTTTTCAGTTTTATTAATTATAGACGTTGTTCTGTAGAACCGCGAACACACGTTGCGTATTATTATAGGCCTAGCCGTATTTGGGTCCAATAGATATTTATAAGATGTCATTGTCAGAGTTACTCAAAATGGAGAAATAAACCATCCACGCGAAGACCGACATCCGCGCGGACGGAGTCGCGGGCGGAAGCTAGTAAATAATATATTTTAATAAAAAATATTCGCCTTTCTTTCATTCTGTAGTACACATTAAGATGACCTAACAAGAACTAAATTTGTCCTGGCCTATTTCAATTGTTCCCACATAGAGAGGTTATGGAAATGTCTGTCCAAAATATGTTTAGCTTTTGTAGGTATCTACATAAATTGGTAAAATACCTACAGTTACAGGATTGCAAGTAAAACTAATGATTTAAATTGTCTGTAATTTAATCAATTATGAATTTTATGACAAAAATAGTGCTTCAAAATTGCTATTACATTTTATCCAACATCCGCTTGAAAGTTTTTAAATAGACGCTGGCATTTTTCGCCCATGCGACCAATTCGTCGTCGACGTTAGATCGACGACCGTCGTACTCGCTGTTTCTGTGTCTGACGCCTAAAATGAAGAAGTAAATAAATCAGTTGTTCTTTTTTGTATATTGATATTAATTGTAAACTACACTATGTATTATTTAATGAAATAGGCACCTACTTATAGTTTTGCTTTACACAATTATACATAAATCTATACTAATATTATAAAGCTGAAGAGTTTGTTTGTTTGTTTGAATGCGCTAATCTCAGGAACTACTGATCCGATTTGAAAAATTATTTGGGTGTTGGATAGCCCATTTATAGAGGAAGGCTATAGGCTATATCATCACGCTAAGACCAACAGAAGCGGAGCCACGCGGGTGAAACCGCAGAGCGCAGCTAGTAACAAAATAAATTAGGTTTTTATTCGATAAAAATAAGGATTTTTACAAACGATAAACTTAAAAACTACTCAACCGATTTTTCAAATTCATTCCCAGCCCAAGTTACTTTATTCTTCGCCATAGGTAATATTATATTTAGAAGTGTACCTATTATGTCTATTTCTTTAAGTTTTACTTATAAACTAATAGGTATTACGTTGTCGCGCTGGTCTCCTCAGCTCCTGCTGGAACTGCTGGGAGGCCCGTCTCCAGATGCGATGCAGGTCTTCAGCCACGGGTGACCTGGACAGCTGCTGCGCTAGCTCCTGGATGTCATCCATGTTGGCAGTTAACAAAATGTATGATTGGCTCATTTGAAGAAATATAAAAAATGCTGTAATGTGAGATAGAAAATTGATAAGAGTATAGTAAGAAAATTGTTTAAAGTTTTGTTTTAAATAGGAGATACTTACTTGCAATTATCGCAGCGCTAATCATGTTTTTTAAGCAATTCCACCATATGTATCTATAAACAAATAAGCTGTTTTATTACAGTTTTTTAATTAGCTAATAAAAATAAGGTGCGTAAAATTAATGGCATCGCATATTAAATAAACAGGTAATAACGTAGTAATAATTTTAATCATAATAATATGTTTATTTTCCTAAGAGAGCTTTAGCTACAGTAAGAACTAGGTAGCAGTCATGTAGCAGTACTTAGCTAGTACTTTCAGTACCTACTTATGTCAGATAATATTATTTATCTATGATATGCACTTAGCACACTCTGACAACATTACGAATAGCTTGTGTGTAGAAGTGAGAATATAGGAAATCATAGTTGATATTATGAGTACTTACACAACATACATAAAACTTTACACAAATAAAACATTTCAATGTCGTGTAAGACCTGAAAAAATTTTAAGCAACAATTTATTGGAGTTGTAAACTAAGTTTACAAAATATTTTGGTACGCGAGTGTACATTCCTACGGCAACAATATTATTAAGTACCTACCTACTATTAGATATAGATACCTATCTAACCTCAGAGCAATAAACCTTCCTCTGAGTATCTAACGATTAAAATTGGGTAGAAAATAGATGTAACTACATAAGTATTAAGTACATATTTATAATTTTACGTGTGACCGTACCAGCTATTCTTGTCATTGAACTTAGCCACTAGAAGCCTTAGAATATTTCATTTACATTGATATTATCACTAGACTTTAATAATTTCTCACGCAATTTTTTGCAGAACATAATATCTTTTATGTTAGTAGGTATACAATTTACCATTTGCGGCGAGTAAGAGACTTATTTCCGTTCAATATAATTTAAAAAAATGTACTTAGAGGTAGCGAGAAAAGTAATGTTCAGCTTATTAGACTATAAAATATAATTTGATATAAACAAAATAAACAACCTCAAGAAGAATTGTGTATGTTACATCTTTATATATAAAAATGAATCGCAAAATGTGTTGGTAAGCGCATAACTCGAGAACGGCTGAACCGATTTTGATAATTCTTTTTTTATTATATTCCTTGAAGTACGAGAATGGTTCTTATGTAGAGAAAACGTAAACATGTACCACGGGCGAAGCCGGGGCGGACCGCTAGTTCTTAATAAAAATATTATAAAATCACAGATGTTATACTAAAATAAACCGTAACATGGTGCGTTAGGGTACATATTGAAATGCTGAATTTATAACCTAAGTCAGTTTTTACTCAAATTAAGCTGTCCAATCAAAGCCATAGTTTACTTGTAGTGTACTGTATAACTATCGGTTTAAATGTGTGAGTTTGGCGACACTGGTTTTCATACTAATTATGACAATAAAGCACTTCTATATGTTTTTACTGTTCTGTGTATAAAATAAAGGAAGACATTGCTGCAATAATATTTTTTATAGAACTGTAAGTAAAATGGCTCATTTCTTAGTTATAGAGTGATTGTTGAATCGAATCGAAATATTAAATCTTATATCACTATAAGAACTATTACTAGTAAGAACACATTAAGAATTTTATTTTTAAGTTTAGGAAAGTGAGGTAATAATATTTTACAGTGTGCACCCGTTTTATTTTTAAATTGACACTGACAAAAAGACATTGCTCATTGCCACTTAGCAAAGAAAAAAAAATCTTACTTCCTGACACTTGAGTCTTGACAGTGACATTGGCAGAAATAAGCCGAATAATTTATTGATTTGTTGTGAATGAAAAATAATATTTTGATAATTTGCAACTCATCTCCTGAATTATATCTTTCAAAGACGAGAACAAGACTACCATGGAAGCAAATCTGGAGCACGAGGATTTGTTGATAAAGCTGCGGGCCAAACTTAACGATGGCAAAATCAAGCTTTGGGAGCTGCCATACACTTCGGTTGATGGAGAAATTTCACAAAGCTTTCAGGTCTGTAGCTTTCTTTCTATTGTTTCCAATTTACATATGACTATCATATCAATTGAAAAATAATGTCAATGCTTAAAAATTTTATTCTTATATGAAAATTTTAGGAGCTATCAAGCAAACTGGCTTCTGAACTATCATTGGACGAGAGTATCGTCCGTGAAGGGCTTTTAGAGTTACAACAGCACTCGGTAGAGAGGTCCAAAGCTAATGAGGAGTATAAGGAGACTGGTTGTGCTACCCTGAGGGTAAAAGCAACTGGAAAGGGTGACAAGGGAATGATTAAAGTTATGAAGAAGCTTGATGTGATGGGATCGGAGCTGGTGGATTCTGTTGCTGCAGTCCTGGGCATCGAACCTGCAAAGTAAAGTTTTTGTTCCATACTAGTAGCTTGCTCGTAGCTCTGCATTGTTTGCCTTGGATATAATAAAAAAATAGCCTCTTTCCGATTTGAGTTGTGCCTTTTCACTTTTCAGCCATACAAAGCAAGATCTTTACTGTTTTTAATATAACAATTATGTATGATAAAAGATTTTACCAAATTTAAAAAAAATATCATTTTGATATAATTTTAAATGAATTAAAATGATCATATTGATGAGTATGTTATTATCGCTTAAGTTGAACTCTACTAAAAGTTTGATATAAATCACTCTGTTTGCAAGACAGCTATGCATCAAATTGCTTTTATTGCAGATTGAAATTAATATTCAACGGCAAGCTAATCAAACCTGACTTACGTTTAGAAGAACAAGGCGTCAAGAATGGGATACAACTGATGGCTCTGATAATGACAGGTAAGAAATCTTATATATAAAAATGAATCGCAAAATGTGTTGGTAAGCGCATAACTCGAGAACGGCTGAACCGATTTCGATAATTCTTTTTTTATTATATTCCTTGAAGTACGAGGATGGTTTTTATGTAGAGAAAACGTAAATATGTACCACGGGCGAAGCCGGGGCGGACCGCTAGTAATTAATATTTTTAATTCGTTCAACTTGCATATTTGTTGAATTTTTATTGTAATACTACAAGTGTATACATCTATACTAATATTATAAAGTTGAAGAGTTTGTTTGTTTGTTTTTTGAACGCGCTAATCTTGGGAACTACTAAAAAAAATTTCTTTCGGTGTTAGAGCAACAAGAGCGAGCCAGGCGGGTGAAACCGCACGCAACAGCTAGTGTGTTTATATGTCTTTTAGCAACAAAGTTTAAAGTGAATAAAACTCTTCATAAAGTTTCATATAAATTGCTTGTTTTAGCAAATTTGTAAATTTAAATTTAATAAAACTTATTGCTTATTTATGTAACTACCTATTTATTAAAATGTTTAAACGTACATAGAATAAAAAAACTATTTATGAAAACATTTAAAAGTATGTACAATAGAGAATTACACAGCCTATTCTCCAGATCAGTTAGTAAATCCACAGAAGCGCTTTTACTTCCCTTTTATTCCTTAAAATAAAACTTGTTGCGTATTACAGAAACCCCTGAGGAAGCAAGAAAAGAAGATGATATGTACATGCAGGTGAAGGGCACTTTGGAAGACGCCACACTTCTGTCGGAGTGTATGGATGAGCTCATCGAGGAGGATGAATATATGAATGTAAGTTATTAATAAAATTTTTAATGCTCATTTGAACTATAGTGAGTTGTTATTTTATGGTGATTGATACCCCTTGGCTCAAGATTTGATTATGATTGTGTAACTATTTGGATTGATATTACATATTTATAAATTTATTTATAGGGTTTGCTCACTATCTCTTGTAAAATGGTAACAACCAGTTTAAAAATGAACTGCTTATGTTGATGATTCAAATAAGGGTTGTCTTTTTATAGTGGGAAAAGCTCAAAAAATAAATTTTTTTTTAGAAATCAAATAATAATCTGTGTAAAAATCTGACGAAAGAATATAAATATTGGCTCAATAGTGAACCAATATTAAACTACAAATTTCTAATTTATTAATGTATTTCACTCAACAGCTTGAAGACCAAACTGGCAAGTCGATAGATCTACCAAAGTCAGAACGTAGGTCTCTCTTTGTGGGCCTGGCGCTGCATGAGAGAGGACGCACTTGTATCAAGAAGCGAGACTATTCATTAGCATTGGTGTTACTGCTGGAAGCTGATCGGCAGTTGTGGTATTATAATTTAATTCTCAATTGAATAGATCTTTTGCATTTTTGACGTGACAACGTCTTATAATTCGATAGAGCCGGCTGCACGCACGAAAAAACATGACTCATGCGGCGTTACCTCGCTCTGAAACGTTCCATGTAAGGTTTGAAGTGCAAGCGAGAGCGCGGAACGAGCGACAAAGAAGCACAATCGGACGTTGTCACGTTCAACTATCGTCAGTAAACCGACTTTACAGACAACCAATTTTTTTATTTATGTAAAGCAAAGCAATGGTACATATACTTAATTATTTTATAAAATGTCAAAATTTAAGTAGAAAGAAATAAGAGGAAAAGTGTTACCTGTATATCCTTTATCATACAACTGTTATACCAATGTCTGTGCGAAATTTTGTAGTCCGAATATTATAATACTTTATGAGTAAAACTTTTAAATGTGTATGTTTCCAGCTTTGTTCGGCGAATGTTATTCCTTTTAAATAGATTTTTAAATATTTAATATCCAAAAAAAATTTCTGTTTATATGTATGTATATATTTTCCTATATATATAAATCTCGTGTCACAATGTTTGTCCTCAATGGACTCCTAAACCACTTGACCGATTATAATAAAATTCGCACACCATGTGCAGTTCGATCCAACTTGAGAGATAGGATAGTTTAAACATGTAGGTACCACGGGCGAAGCCGGGGCGGACCACTAGTAGTTTCCTATATATTTTTACCCATACATATTAAAGTGAAACTTTTATTACATCATCTCAAACTTTTTGGTCTGTGTAGCGCATGTCGCGTGTACCGCGGCTGCCGAGTAGGTATACCTACTCGGCAGCCGACCGTCACGCAACATGCGCTACACAAAGCAGTGTTCGGAACCGTTCGAACAGTTTCACTTTTACCGTGGTTTCATAAAACCACACAACATTTTTATTTTTTCTTTCTAGCGAGTGCCGTGCCCAAATTCTGAACACGGTGGACAATTACGCAGTACTCCAACTCGACATAGCGTGGTGCTACCTCTGTCTGCAGAGCCTGCAAGCGGCCAATGATGCAGCGGAACGGCTGGCCAAAGCTGAAGTGTCCTTCAAAGCCACATATGGAGAGGACCATCGGAGACTTATCGAGTTGAAGGGGACTGATGGTGAGATACGAAATAATTGTATCATCTCATTTAGATGCAGGGAATTTTTAAATTTTTAACTTAAATATTGAGTGGAATATTGAGTAATTCAAATATAAGCATAACTATAAGCTGATGATATATTCACAAAAAATTGCCAGTGTTAATTTTTTATAATCTAAGCTTTGAAGCTATCTGGTCAATTTAGACAAAAATAGAAACAACTTTATATGCATGTATTTAAGTCAAATTTTCAAAAACTGAAAGCACTTTTTGTCCCTGATTAGATTAATGATTAAAAACATTCAGTTCACTTTTCAGGGAAGGAAATATCCTCCATTTGATAATGTATTATTTTTAGCGAATGAGCGTGTCCTGTTCATGCGGCTGTATCTTCTGCAAGGCATTGTGGCCTATCACCAGAACAAGAGAGATCGCGCTGCTGAACTGCTCCTCAAAGCGGAGAAGGAACTCACCGACTTGCGAGTGAGTATTTCTGAAGTGAAACTTCTTTAGGCGCGGTGAAAGTAAACTTGCAAGGTCGCGTCATAGCAATACCGTCACATCATGGAGTAAGGCGACGATTTTGGTATCTTGTCAAAGAAGTTTCACTTCTGATACGTGTGCTCGGCACACACGCTCTTTGAACTCAAACCTCAAACTCAAAAATATTTATTTAATTATATTTCTTCTACTTTTGAATCGTCATTTCATAATATTTTTAACATTTACCACCGATTCGAAAAGCAGAATCTATGGAGAAGAACCGGCAAGAAACTCCGTAGTTGCTCTTTTAAATCATGTCAGTGTTACAATAATTTAATTTTACAAAACAGTAACTGCGTATATCATAAAATGCAAAAAAACTGTTCTATGGTTCTTACGCGACAATCCTCCATTTTCATCTTCCGTATATTTATATTTTTATGTTCCGTATTTATTATTTTCACTCAAAGTCATTACTTTGTGAAAATAATTATGCAATCATGCAATTTATTTTTATTCATATATTGATGACCTAATGAGTATACTGGTCCTTCGAGCCGGATCTATACATCTATGCTTAATTAATTGCAGGTGGATGACGCATCAGTTCAAACACTAATGGAGCTAGGCTGGTCCCGTGGGCAAGCGTGCAGTGCGCTGCGCGCCTGCGCGGGGGACCTGCCGCGTGCGCAGGCGCATCTCGATGACGCACGTGCGCAAAGGGATAGAGCTAGGATACAGCATAGGGAGGAGAGGTGTGTATACATCATCGACCATTATAACCAATACGGACAAAATGTTAGATATGTTGTATGAAAAAAATTTCGCCTAATTACCACAACTGTTATTGCGTTGTGATAAGGAGTTCCTGAGTTTTATCCAGTCTTTTAAAAGACAACTTCTTTGCTTACTGTATTTTAGTACTTAATTAAAAAAAATATATATTTTCTTAAAAATTTTCTTTCTCAATTTTTGACGGATCTTTGTAGAGATGTAGCGAGTGTGAAGCGATTATCGAATTTATGATCGTGATTGATTTTTTTCTATCCAAAAAAAAATCTATAAAATTAAAGATACTATCTTTTTTTGTTCAGGGAGCAGCGCCTGCTCGGCGTGTGCGCAGACGGCAGTCCCGTAAACAAGCGGCTGGTGGAGAGCCTGCAGGCGATGGGCTTCCCGCGCGAGCTGGCCGTGCTGGCGCTGCGCAACGCCAACAACAGCGTCGCTGATGCTGTGCGCGTCATACAGGAGCAGCCTGAGCTGGTGAGTCCATGAAAACTCACCCAAAACAGGAACAACAATCAACAACAACGTATGCGAACGAGATCAGAACAGGAACCAAAGTCAACAATACAAAGTATAACATACAAAGTGTAACATACAAAGTATGTATAACCATACAAAGTACAACAATACAAAGTATAAATTATAAAAAAGAGCGTGCGTGCTGAGACCACGTGTCAGAAGTGATACTTCTTTGTCAAAGATTCAAAGATATCAAAATCGTCGTTCATGACGTGACGGTATTGCCATTACGTGACCTTGAAATTTTACTCGCAACACGGCTAAAGAAGTTTCACTTTAAAGGTCAATTTATTCGAGTAGATTTTTTGTGAAGTGCCATCTTTACTTAATAATAAAATAATAAATTTCGTTTGGAATATGATAAATGCGAAAGTGTTTGTACAATTGCTTAGCTTTCTATAAAAAGATGATAAAGTTGTAATGTACTGAATAATATAAATTATTATATCATATAATATTCAAACTCAAACTCAAACTCAAACATTCATTTATTCAATTAGACTACTATTTAGT
>CAJQZN010027502.1:0-13668 GCA_907164685.1 Colias eurytheme | reverse complement strand
ACAGTAGTACCCACCTCAACGCTTCGCTTATGAGGCGTGCAATTACAATTTAAATTCACTATATTATTACGTGATTATAACCTAATTATAGACTTTAATTTCATTTTCATGATATTCATAAAGTGGTTTCATTATAGTTTTATGTATTTCAATTATTATTTATCAAGTTATAAGATTTTATCGCGTTTGGTAATTATATTTCTTAGATACCTACTTTCATACAATAAACCTATTTTGCTAATACCTATCACTATTGTTATAAATTTTCAAGTTTTAATGCCTAAATGTTAATCAAACAACGACTGAACGAATTAAGATTTTATAAATAACTAGCGGTCCGCCCCGGCTTCGCCCGTGGTACATAATTACGTTTTCTCTACATAAGAACAATCCTCGTACTTCAAGGAATATAATAAAAAAAGAATTATCGAAATCGGTTCAGCCGTTCTCGAGTTATGCGCTTACCAACACATTTTGCGATTCATTTTTATATATAAGAAGAAGAGAAGAAGAAGATAATGCTTTTTTTACTCAATGAACATCCTACTAATATTATAATCCTATCCTATCCTACTTTCCTACTTTAATATCTTTATATATAAAATTCTCGTGTCACAATGTTAGTCTGCATACTCCGCCGAAACGGGTGGACCGATTCTCATGAAATTTTCTGTGCATATCGGGTAAGTCTGAGAATCGGCCAACATCTATTTTTCATATGTACCACGGGCGAAGCCGGGGCGGACCGCTAGTTAATATTATAAATGCGAAAGCTTGTGAGCATGTGTGTGTGTTTGTTACTCTTTCACGCAAATACTATTGAACCGATTACAATGAAATTTAGCACACATATAGAGGGTAACTTGGATTATCACATAGGACAGGTTTTATCCCGGAAATCCCACAGGAACGGGAACTATGCGGGTTTTTCTTTAAAACGCGGGCGAAGCCGCGAGCGGAATGCTAGTAATAAAATATGTATACCTATGCTGCATGGTAGGTAAAATAAATTCTAAAATGGAGTAGGTAGTTTTTCAGTTAATTCGCAACACACAAAAAATAAAATTTTTTACTTTGACATCTGTTCAAAATAAAAGAGAAAGTTTGTATGTTCCTCGTAACCTCGAAAACGCAGATTAGCATCAAGTGAATTCAAATAGATCACTCCTTGTCACATTGTTATGAATATAATATTTTACTTTCACTGGCCGAGAATCGAACGTGCTATCCATGACTTATATGATAGTAATTAATCTACACTGATAAACTTATAATTATTTGTCTTATTACAAACGACTTAAAGACCGGTCGATAATGTATTTTTTTACTACTTATACATAGATTACTATGGCTACTTTAGCCATGTGATATGAATCTTTCAAAACGTAATAAATAAGACAGATTTTCCGTTATTTTCCATCTGCCATAAAAACAAATTTTTGAACATTAAAAAAAAGAGCAAAACGTAGGAACATAGCCTATACTTTTCTCTACAAAATTATGAAAAAAGGAAAAATTTTCCTAGGTATTGTTGTCCCAGTCGCGCTCTACGGCCTACGGGGGAGGCTTGAGGTATAGCGCGACAGCAATAGATAACAGGAATCAGCCCCCCTATGCAAGTGGCTTTCTGTTAGCGTAGCGTTCCATAGAATAGACTACGAATGTATGAGATTGACGTGACAGAAAGCCACTTGCATAGGGGGGCAGGAAAGCCTAATTTTGATTTCTCGTTTTGTGGGCTCCTAAACCTTAGTTCTCCGCCCGTGGCTTCGCCCGCTTTGTCTAAAATCCTTCCTTCCTTCCTCTTGAATCACTCTATCTATTAAAAAACCGCATCAAAATCCGTTGCGAAGTTTTAAAGATTTAAGCATACATAGGGACAGAGAAAGCGACTTTGTTTTATACTATGTAGTGATGTACCTATCTTCCTATTCTAAGATTGTGGCAATGAAGTTATTTATTTATTTATAATATCAAGACCGATTCATTGTTTTTAACTAAAATACATCACCTTAATGTGACCCGATCGCTTCGAATAATTTAAATTTACAATTATAATGTGATATTACCATTTATTGCGTTACAGAACTAACTTTATAGTGCAGTGGTTGGTTTTAGATTGTCAAAGGTTCGAATCATGGTGGAATAAATTTATTAAATACTAGAGGTCCGCCCCGGCTTCGCCCGTGGTACATATTTCGCAATAAAAGCCTAGGTAGCCTATGTCCTTTCTCGGGTATCAAAATATCTCCATACCAAATTTCATGCAAATTGGTTCAGTAGTTTAGGAGTGATTGAGTAACAGACAGACAGAGTTACTTTCGCATTTATAATATTACTAGCGGTCCGCCCCGGCTTCGCCCGTGGTACATATTTACGTTTTCTCTACATAAGAACAATCCTCGTACTTCAACTTTCAAGGAATATAATAAAAAAATAATTATCGAAATCGGTTCAGCCGTTCTCGAGTTATGCGCTTACCAACACATTTTGCGATTCATTTTTATATATAAGATCTTATCTTCTGATAAGATAAGATGAGAATTCTTCAGACTTCTAAAGGCCTTTTCCAATTTTCAAACTACGGTTATAGATAGACAGCTATCTCCGATAGCTAGTAAGGTTCTATCTATCGTAAGATAGATAGATACGATATTGGGAACGGCCATTACTGGCTGACAGCTGTCAAAATCGTTATTGGGACGCTCAAATAGACAAATTCCAAGAGAAAAATATACCTCTAGTAAGCAGTTAGTCCTCCAGACGATAGATAGCGATCAGAGATAGGTTAGCTTATCGCTAGTAAGTTATTGGGACGCCAAAACAAAAGATCGATAGCATTTTCTATCTTTAGTAGGGTCAAACCGAAGATAGATACGATATTGAGAACGGCCATAAAGGGGTTTGGGTACTATTGTATGGGCTAGTGACGTCGTGATGACATTTCTCGGCCAGTGATGAAACTTGTCAGAATAATCTTATAATAAATCATCTAGGTAAATGAATAATACAAAACCAAATATCTTTGTTCCTAATACGTTTCGAGATTTGTGTCCATGATAACTTTTGCTTACAATATATTATGATTTGACGACGCGGTTGGCGCAGTGGTAAAGTAACTGCCTACTGAGCCGACGGTCCCGGGTTCGATCCCCGGTCAGGGCAAATATTTGTGTGATGAACTCAATTATTTGTTCTTGGGTCTGGGTGTTATTATCTATATATGTATTTATTAAATATTATATTTATCGTCGCCTAGTACCTACCCACAACACAAGCCTTAATTGAGCTTACTGTGGGACTAGGTCGATTTGTGTAATAATGTCCTATAATATTTATTTATTATTATTTATATTGCTCTTTTAAAATATCCAAGTTTCATCAGTTGCCGCGAAAGTTCATCACTACGCCAACTTTACCCAAACCCCTTTGTAAATATCAAACAAGTATTTACAATACTAATGTCGTAATTAATTGGATTGTAAAAATAAGTGATAGTGAAGAATAGATTAGTAGATACATACAGATCAAGTATCAACAGACAGACATACATACATATTAACATTATTTGTCTGATTGCAAAAGCGACTCTCATAAATGTTAAGTGAATGTAATTGCTATCAATCAATTGTTCCCGACGTAAAGAAATGCAAACAAAAACACAACATGCGCTTACATTTTGCACGCGGGTCTACGCGTTTTTTATGAAAAATGATAAATATTGTTGCAGTTCGAATATTTGAATAATTTTATTTTAAACTAGCCGCGCTCCGCGGTTTCACCCGCGTGGCTCCGCTTCTGTTGGTCTTAGCGTGATGATATATAGGTATATAGCCTATAGGCTATAACCTTCCTCGATAAATGGGCTATCTAACGCCGAAAGAATTTTTCCAATCGGACCAGTACTTCCCGAGATTAGCTCGTTCAAACAAACAAACAAACACTTCAGCCTTATAATATTAGTATAGAAAATACAGTACTGACTACTGTATATCTGCTTCTCGAAATAAGACTGCAATCTGAAAGAAATTATCGAAGTCCTTTTTCAATTTATATTTATTTAAATACCTACGACCCACAAATAAATAAATACCTAGTAGAAGCATAGTCCAAAACCTACAAAATTCGAGACGAAATTATAAATAAGTAATTAATAATCATTTCAACTCATTTGCGTTCAAATATTCGAGCGATATACCTACGAATATTTGCGCGTAATATATCTATAGGGAAAAAATTGCAAATGTCGTCCTATAGGTAGGTAGGTACTTCTCGGTTTGCGTATTATTCGTACGAATGAGTGACCGGCATTACGGGGGAAAAAAATCGCTTATGTATAAAAATATACGTATAGTAACCTAAGATAACGAATAAAATGTCCAATTTGGTAATCAGGTTAACATTAGTTCTCATAAATAGTCAAATTAACTCAATATTCACATAAATAGTTTCTTTTAAATAATATAGCACTATATGTATTATGTAGTTATCATAACTTTCTAGGAAAGGGTAGGATAGGATTTGACCTATAAGGGCCGATTTTTCAATGCTTGGATAAAACTTATCTGACCAATAAAGTATTACACGATAATATTAAAATGTCACGTAAACTGTCAAATACGGGCAATTAGAATACGTTTTTAAAATGGTAGTTTTATACATTATTCGACGAATAAGTTTTAACCAAGGATTGAAAAATCAGCCCTTAATTGAATAATTTCTAAGTGATACAAAAGTATCACTTATAATACCACAAGAGCTTCAAAATTATCGGGTATTTTCCGATAGGTTCGTTGCAAACAAATGAAGGAGTCAAGTTTTTAGTCATGGTTAAAAAATCACGAGCGCGAAGCGCGAGTGATTTTTCCTGAAAAACTTGACGACTTTATTTGTTTGCAGGGAACCTTGAGGGAAATGCCAGATAATTTTGAAGCTCGTGTGGTATTCGGGAGATTATTTTTCCGTCCCAAATGTCGACCAATAATTTCACAATTGAATTGAACCTGTCAGTTTGACGTCAACGACCAGAGAAAATTTTCAAAAAATTATCAGTATAATACCATGTAGGTTGTACCACGTGACGTCGAATGGTGCAATTCTATTGGTCGATATTTGGCTCGGAAAAATAATCACCAGCAAATTCAATAGAACTGAATAAATATTTTGCTGTTTGTTTACTTTGCTTGTAATATAATTTGTACCTACTAAAAGCTATTTGTACGTTTTATTTAAATGTAGTAAAGTTATAAATGCTTATTATGTATATACTTATTTTAGAACTACGAAATAGTAATGCAGAACTGTATTTTTGCAATAAATAAAAGCGATAAATTAAAAAATCTCATTATTCTTAGAAATATTATAAATAGTATGTACCTACTTATCTATATTAAAAACATTGGATTGGTATACGAAGGTGAATATAAAAACATTTTTTTTTTATTCTATTGTCTATCACACTAAAACTTTGAATACAGTTCTTTGAATGTAGGAAAAAAGTGACCTATATTTTGTCAAAATTTGACCTCAATCGACATTTCGATTTCATAAAACAAAATCAAAATAAATAATATCTATATGCAACTGAAATACATTCAAAATTCAATGTCAAATATTTTAAATATCTCCCCACAGCGGTATAAATAAACCAAATAAAACTATAACACGCTAAATAAATGTGAAAATTCTTATTAAAATTAGCAGTGAATTTATGAGACCTACTTTAACTTCCTTAAGCTTTTAAAGTTTTAATATTACAATGTTTATTCGCTGAAGGAAACATTCAAGTAGTTACATATTAAGTTTACGCAATAAAATACACATTACAACCCGGTTATAAAATTGTAATAACGTTATTTTACATAATATACTTACAATACAATTAAAAATAGAACGATGAATTCATAGAATCGATTCACTGCACATCACTACAATAAAAAAAACAAAACTGTCACTTCGTAAAATGCCGCTAAATAAAAAAAAAACTATGCAACGGCCGTCACTTGTACAATCGCGAGGCAAACTGAATAAAAATATAGTGTTGCCATGCTTCGATTTACTAAGTTACCACATGGGTAGGTATGTGGTTTTATTTTGCTTTGGTCAATAGGCTATTTGACAACGTTTTGAAAACTGTCTCAAATTATTAAGATACGTTTATAGAGCACACAAAACACATTCTTAATTTTTTGTAGTTATTCATTGAGAAAATATAAAACAAAAACATGATATTCAAATACGCCGCCAAAACACAATTTTGAAGAATATGGCGTCTCGCGACCATGGTGACGTCACAGCGGCGTAAACATCAACTTGCTCCTAGTACTTATTGTTCGTTTTTGTATTAATTATAGTATAATTAAGTTAATCTGTTTAAAAACCAGAAAATGAGTTCTTATAGGTGGTGTGTAGTTCCTGGATGCAGAAATACAACTATTAAAACCCCTGACAAACTATTTATATGTGCTCCAAAAGATATAAAAATGCGTAGAAAGTGGTTGCAGTTAGCTCGCAGAAATCCAAGTGATATTAGATATATCAATTAAAACAGTTATATTTTTTTGTGAAGACCACTTCGATGTAAGTATGGTGTTGAATACCTAGTAGGCAGTTTATTTTATTTGCAATACATAATTTAAATCGTCTCATTACTTACCTGCTTGAGGTAAGATAATGATATATATAAATTGATGATGACGTGTTTGTATTGATATTGAAAATAATCAATACAAACACGTCAATCCTATAAACTGGATGGCTGAAATGAAAAACAAAGGACTTAATCTCAAAAATGTATACTTCATAATTATTGTGCTATTGTGATTCATGTTTGTAGGTACAATTAACTAAAAAGGTAATGAATGACGATTGAAATATTAACTTACGTAGCTGTTTTCACATTTCTCAATTGAGGAGCGTAAAAATCTTGGTTGTTTTTAAAGAACATGCCAACCATTATAGCGTCCACTTTAGGTAGATTTCTACTGTCTGCTTTTTCGAAATTCGGTTCCATGACAAACAAAAATAACACATAAAGAACAAAACTGATTACAGACACCTTGAATCACAAGAAATAAGTTATACAAGAAACAAAACCAAAAGCGAAATTCAGCAACGACGTGAGTAAACGTTGGGATCACTTGTTATTTACGCCGCTGTGACGTCATGGCAGATGCAGCCAATCATGGATGTTTTCGGTCACGTGGTAATTTTAAAAAATATGATGTTTTTTATCGACGATTTATAAATAAATAAGTTATTATTTATATAATTTATTAATTTAAATCGCTTCAAAAACCTTATATATATATGGATTACACAAAAAAGTAATTTATTTTTTATACTGTCAAATAGCCTATTGCTTCAGTCGTAGAGAATGTTGTGTGAGTGAATTTATGCACTACAATCAGTGATGTTAACGTTTATAAATGTCGGTATGTTATCTTTTATTTTAAACCGACTTCAGTAAAGGAGGTTCTATATTTTACTGTTTACATAATATTATGTATTTATTTTTACGTAATATGTTCGTTACATTAGCCAATTATTGTAGACTAATTTTCGAAATACATACTTCCTTTTATTTAGTTTATATTTTACAGGCAAATAAATTGATTCTTCAAAATATAAAATAATATATTTTTCTTTAATATATGTTTTATAATACAAGCTCAGTAAATCTTTATCCCATAGTACCATAATTAAGGGAAACTTTTCCAACCTGGCAACTCCAAAATACTGTTACCGCTCGCGACAAATGTGAAAGTCGTCGCGTATAAACAAATAATTTACTTTATATTATAATAGCAATGACCCTTGCTTTTATAATATAAAGTAAACCCTGAACTGCCTGCAACACTGAATTCCTTAGGTTTTTCAGGTTTCTGTATTATTAAGATTGATACGTATAAGAATGCGTTTCCTACACATCCATAAGTACTAATACATATTATAAATGCGAAAGTAACTCTGTCTGTCTGTCTGTCTGTTACTCAATCACGCCTAAACTACTGAACCAATTTGCATGAAATTTGGTATGGAGATATTTTGATACCCGAGAAAGGACATAGGCTACCTTTAATTGCGAAATAATAATATGTACCACGGGCGAAGCCGGGGCGGGCCTCTAGTTCATAATATTTAAATATACATTGCCTTAATTATAATATTATGTTATTATTTGCAAGTATATTATTGGACATATTTTAATCATATTAAATTAAATAACAGTTTTCATACATAATTTAATCAACCAAAAATTTTCTTTTTAAACACTTTTGTTAGGTTCACCTGTATGTTTGTATGTAACCGACTTTTTAGACACGATTTTGACCCACTTTAGAGTTTAGACTGACATTTATGATTTAATTCAATATTTTTACACTTTTCAAGGATCGGAAAGTACAACAATTTTATGAGGTAAAGCGTGTTTTTTTAGTTCTTTAAACTAAGTATATTAATTATTATTAATATCGACATTCGTAAAAACGACAATATCTCAATTGACCGTTTTTTTTACTACACAGGATGTTATACCACGCCCTCTTTTTTATCACAGATAACAAATGTATATTTTCTCCCGCCAAAAGAATTCAAGACTAGCTGTGCCCTGCGGTTTTACCAGCAGCTGTGCTCCGCTCCTGTTAGTCTTAGCGTGATGATATCTAGCCTTCCTCGATAAATCGATAAAAGCGAAAGAATTTTTAAAATCGAACCAGTAATGCCTGAGATTAGCTCGTTCAAACAATCAAACAAACTCTTCAGCTTTAATTTCTATGTTTATTTACGTCAATATTTTCAATCAGAAACCACTGTGCTATATTTAAAAAGATTTCGCACAACGGTAAACTATTAGCAGATATCTGCTAATTGAGTCGAACCTGTGAGATACATTTAAAATAACTGTTTTTAACCGACTTTCAAAAATGTCTGTATCAATTTGACACATTATAATTATTCGTCTTAAATTATTTTAGTATAATTAAGTAAATTTAATTTATAATTGCATTAATAATCAAAATAGCACGCCAAAACGGCTGAACCGATTGGCAAAGTGATAGATTTAGCGGAACAGAATTTGAAGAAATGATAATAATTGATATAAAAACAACAAAATTTTCTCTTAGACCATTTATTAAGTATAATAATCTCTTCGTATTCTGTCCTGAAATAAAAAAATAACATTATTATAAATTGAATTTTTAATATCATGTCTAAATTAAGTAAAAAAGTTAATTATGCTTATGCAATTAATAAAAAATATTGCATATACAGGGTGTCCCACCATCAGTATACTAAGCTCAAATGAGGTTATAGTTTTGCACACGCTGAGTACGTAAAAAATACTTATAAAATTCCAGGCGCATTTTTTTTTCAATTAGTTGATTTCTTAAAACTCTACGTGTACACCCATAACAATCAACCCGCCCAACTTTTCCACCAGAACGTGAGCTATCGTTTAAGATTATGTTTTCATAGACAATTTTGTCTCACATTAGCGAAGCGGTATATACCTATGCCAGCTGCGCGAAGCTAAAGAAGAAATCACGGATTTTAAAAAGGACCCTTCGTGCTTAGTATACCGATTGCGGGACACCCTGTATATGTTACAAAATGTTTACAATAATCATTTAAACTGCATAAAACCATTTGACTCTTGATAAATCATACCCTGTAAAATAATTTTCAAAATTGATCCTATCGTTTTTGAGATAATCCCCAACAAATATACAAATAAACATTTTTAATATTAGGAGTACAGATACCTACTTCTTTAGGCAGCTGCAGCTGCCGTGGTAGCTTCTTCAGTGGCAGCTAAAATAATAAATTGGTTCATACGATTTTATATTTTATTTTAACATACAATATGTCCAAAAAACAAAGCAAATGATTTTATATCGTTTAAGGTTAAGTCAGAATTTTCAGCAAACTGAGAAAATATTACAATCAAATAAAAAAAATGTAGAAAAACTTCTGACATATTTTATTTTAATTATTGAAACTGAATACCTTCACTAGCTCCATCTGCAGCTATAATTACAAAAGAAAGAATTTACATTTTTACCTATATTAGTTTACTAATTCTGGCTTAATTTAAGCCAAAAAAGAAAATATATTTTAGTGTTTAGAAGAATTTAAGAATTTGGTTTTAATTTTAATTATCTACATTTTTTAAATTTTAATTTTCATTGTAAGTAAGTAAAACGTATAAAAAACATACCCGTGCCTGTGCCGACTGAAAAAAAAATTACTTTCAATTTTATGAATTCTCTTGTTTAACAAAACCATATTAAATCAAGATTTAAATAAAACAATAAGGCAAGGGCAATATCGGTTGCGCCCGGCTATTCTCTAAATTGCCCCTGCTTGCCTATACACATCACAATCAAGGAGCCACTTAAGGGTGCAATTCCAATATTGCCCCTGCGGCAGGTATGTGTGTAGCCCGCTTTATTATATTACAATTATTAATGTCAGATGCTATCGAATTTCTGATATATTCGCTTTTTCACTTAGATAATATTATTAGTTATTACCTGTAGTATCTGCTGCAGCCAGGGTACTAGCTTCAGTAGTTGCATCTTCTTGTACTGTTTCTTCTGTACCATCCCTGAAAAAATGTATTATAAAAATATATTACAACAAAAAAAACAGTATTCCATAAAATGGTGGCGGTAAATGGTAAAACTATATTATGACGATTCAATAGTGCTTTTATAAGAAGTCTAATTGAATAAAATATAAATAAATGTTTGATTTTAATACAGTCAGCTGACTAACCGTATCTCCATAATGGTTTTGGTGACGTTCTCCGAGCCTACTGAAAACACAGCTTGATACACCCCTTCATAAGTTGTCGTGTATTCTGTTATACTTATCGTTATTTCTGTAGGTGATGCCTGAAAATGTTTTTATATATCAGAATATAAAATTTATCATGAGGCGGGATTCGAACTCGCTCATTTTGCCATTGAGACACCGACGCGAGTTCGAATCCCGCATTTTTGTGAAGTCCCATGTCCCCTAGTGGGGTAAGGGGCAGATGCATTATACATCTGTTTCACTGATCGATTTTCTTTAGGGACAAGTAGGTGATCAGCCTTCTGTGTCCTGCCAGACCCAGACATTTTTTTTCTTCGTCTCTACTGGGAATCGAACCCAGGACCCCTCGGTTTTTTTATATAGATAGCTATTAATCTAAGTTATAAAATAACGTAAAAATTGAAAGCACAAAAAATAGTTTTCACTTTAAAAATATACTTACAGAAAAGAATGCAACAGATCCAATAGAGCTTCGCCGGTAAGCTGTTTCGAGAGGTATACCATTGACATATACCTAGAATTACAAATATTTAGTATCTAAATATTTCAAAAAATAAATAAATTCCGCTAAGCTGAACTCTCCAAAAAAAATCGCATCAAAGGCCGTCCTCTAGGAGATAGACCTTAGTCGGAATTATAAATACATAGGTAATTTGGTACAGAGATAGCTTGAAAAAGGACAGGTTTTATCCCGGAAAACCACGGGAACGGGAACTCCAGTTTTTCCTTGAATACGCGGGCGAAACTGCGGGCTGAAAGCTAGTATTTAATAACTAGCTGTGCTCCGCGGTTTTACCTGCAGTGCTCCGCTCCTGTTAGTCTTGGCGTGATGATATATATAGTCTATAGCCTTCCTTGATAAATGGGCTATCTAACACTGAAAGAATTTTTCAAATCGGACCAGTAGTTCCCGAGATCAGCGCGTTCAAACAAACTAACTCTACAGCTTTATAATATCAGTATAAATTTGAAGAATCTATTTACCTTATCAACAACACATTCGCTGCAACTATAAGGCACATCCTGCTGGAACTGCTCACCAATTTTTGGTGCTTGCACTGTCACCACTTCTGGGATTGTCACGGCTTAAAAATAAGTAAAAATGTGACAAAATTTGTTTGAAATCAAAATATTTCAAGAGCTATTTATAAGTCTGTACAAAAAAAATCAAAAAATTACATACCAGGAGCTGAAAATATTATAATAAAATTTTAATATTATACTTGCGGTAATATATTTGAATACTGAATTAAAATAATTCACATGATTTATGTTATACTAGCTGCTCCGCGCGGTTTCACCCCCGTGGCTCCACTCCTGTTGGTCGTAGCGTGATGATATACAGCCTATAACCTTCCTCGATAAATGGACCTGCCCCCCTAGACAAGTGGCTTTCTCTTAGCGTAAAGTTCAATAGAATAGATTATGAATGTAAGTATGAGATTGACGTTTGATTACGACGACGACGACGATTGATAACGTCAATCTCATACATTCATAATCTATTCTATTGAACTTTACGCTAATAGAAAGCCACTTGTCTAGGGGGGCAGTTGTTCCCGAGATTAGCGCGTTCAAACAAACAAACAAACTCGTCAGCTTTATAATATTAGTATAGATTACGTAAGTATTAAAATTAAAAGCTTCCAACTTACAGTTATCTGAAAAATATGAATAAATAAATTAATACATTTATACGAAAAAGTTACTTGGAGTTAAATTTCACAACAAAAAGGCGGCAATATCTTTTGATAGGTCTTGAGATAGTTCTAAATGTAAGGGAAAAATAACTTACTGTCGATAACAGCTAATACTTTCTTCAAGAATTTATTTTTAATTTTGAAAAATCCCATATAGACACACGCGTGGCTATCTTCGAATCTGCGAACATAATAACATTTACTTTGCTTGCTCTGACATAAAAAAAAAACATTATCTTAAATAGAAAATTATGTTTTACGTATTTAGAGAAAGGGCGATTTATTAAAAAAATGGATGAGTTTAAAAATGTTAAACAAGAAAAACAGATTTCCTTGATAAAAATAATTTAAAATATTTTAAATATTTAGTATTTTTCATTATAAATAGGTACCTACTCTTAACTCACCTAGGAAAATTAAAACTTATCATATTAGTAACCCTATTGCACAAAATATCCGTGACATTTCACCACATAAGTAATACATATACCTATTATTATTAATTACCAACAAATATTCTATATATTATTATTGAGAGCAGTGGTGGCTCAGTGGTGAGACCTCGGACTTCGAATCGATAAGTCCGGGGTTCGAGACCGGGCGAGCGCGCAGGAAATAAATTGATTTTTCAATTTATCTGCGCATGCTGTAACATCACCACTGCTCGAACGGTGAAGGAAAACATCGTGAGGAAACCGACATGTCGAAGAATCAAAAGTTCGACGATATGTGTCATCCGCCAACCCGCACTTGGCCAGCGTGGTGGATTATGGCCTGTACCCTCATAGGAGGCCCGTGTCCCAGCAGTGGGAACATATATGATGATGATGATGATTTTATATATTTGATATTATTAAATAATATGTAAAATTATTATAAGTATGTATAACCCATACGTATAACCTCAAGAATTTGGCTGTTGTTAGTAATAAATCCCGGTAAATAAATAATAGTAATACAAATAAAATATTTAATGTAATAGTGATCCATTACCCTTATTTATACGAATTATTTAACTTCTAGGTGTACGATAGGATAATAAACACTATTTATTCTCCTAGGAAAGTTAAAACTGATCATATAAATAAATAAATAAATAAATAAATAAATAAATAAATATTATAGGACATTATTACACAAATCGACC
>CAJQZN010027499.1:0-14128 GCA_907164685.1 Colias eurytheme | reverse complement strand
GGTACCAGTGTTCACACCATCGTTTTTCTTTTTGTCATTGCGTACTAAGACCCCTGTAGAACCGCCATCCTGATACAAATGACTCGAAATTTTCTGTCAGTATCTCCCGGTCTAAAAAACAAATGCGCATTTATTAGTCTAGGAGAGTAAAAGATCCGATAGATGCGTTTTTTATTCACGTTCTTTCAATAAAAGTCGACAAACTCAGATATAAATCTTTTTGATAGGATAGTTGAGAATTGCTTATTTGTTTACCTTAACAGTTAAACTGGTTCCGTATTTGCATTGAATGTCCACAATTAACTACCAATCAACACTATATTAGTACCAGAGATAATACAATCAATCATAGGAACATATAGAACTTGCTTTGTAATTTAAAAGAGTATCTTATTAAGTTTTAGCATCTAAATGAATAAATGTCGTAATTTTGTAATAAGACTCTTTTTATATTTTTGACGCACCATTGGTCATTTTTGTTAATTAATATTTTGTAAGGCTTCGGGAGAGAAGCTGTGTGCAAGTACAGCTTGAAGTCAAGTCCAAAAAGGGGTATATAAAAAACTCTATAAAATTATACCATTTCAATCAAAAAACAATACGCTCGCAGTGAATAATGATGAAAAATATGATTATACACTTCGCAAGTTATACCGATGAGAAATCAATGCAAATTTATTCTAATTGTTAGTTGTTTTTTAATGATCAAGGAGCATATTACAGTATTTCTTTCATAACAATATTGCATCCAAATACTCATCGTTACTTGTTTATTGTATAGGAAATAAAGGTTCGCTGACAATTCAATACTTTTCCGTAAACTTATGAAATTGTAGAATATTTCCATGTTGTTATAGATTATTATGAACTGATGTTAGGGATGGTCGTGGTCATGATTTATTCATAATTTATATATAAGGATACCATTACCTATCTAACTTATGCTTCGAAATCATTATAGCAGACATATTTTACGAATATAATACTATTTGATTTTATTGAAGATTAAAATTACACATATAAATAATTTTAAATTTATCGTATACCTAATTTAAATTTGAAAACATAGGTAACCTATACATAGGTAACCTATAGTTTATTATTTATCATATTATAACGTTTAAATAATGCAACCTTATAATTGGTTAATTAGCTCAAAATATAGTTAAAGGAATTAATAACATTATGTAGAAGTTACAAATTAAAAAGTGAAACGACATCATTTTTAAAATTTCTATTTTCTTCACGGAGTAGTAAATATACTTGTATAAATAAACAAAGAGTGACGTTCGTTGGAATGCTTATAAGGAGTAGAATAATTATTATAAACGACAATAATTATGTGAACGATCCCCTTTATTCCGCTCGCGTTAAATTTTATTACTGTAAAGAAAAGCTTTTGTTTCGAGGAATACAGGATATGTTTCTTAATGTCTAAATATTATCTTCTTTTCATTCTTTATAAGTTATATTATACTGAGGTAGTGATTAGCTTATATGGCTTGAGCACGTGAGTTTTAGATTCTTAATAAGACTGGAGCCGTATTATGACCTCTTATTTCCAGACAGTGAACTGAATTGATTAGCAAATTTATATAATACCATAATTAAGTTATTGCGATGATAATATGAATTTGCCAGTCAGTTCAATTCACGTCGTAAAATGTCTGGAAATAAGAGGTAATAATACGGGTTGTATTATTACCTCTTATTTCCAAACATTTTATCTTAAAAATATATCAGATCGCCAGAGCTTAAATTTTTCATTTTAATTGCATTGTAGACTGTAGTGCATATTTGTAGTAAACTTTGGCTGACATGGTAGGAATGTGATCAGTAATCAGTTTATTTTGTATAAATTAATAACTAACACACTTTATATTTGTTGAGTTCTGATTAACATTGACTTTAGAGATAGTATCTTTCTTAGTAAATACCTTATGGATAAATAATCAGTTTTACTGGATTTGTTTGCTGAAATCTGACGTACAATGAAACCCGTGTATTATGTGTCTAAAAATATAATCTGTAATCATTGTTGGTATTTAATGATGATAGATTGCAATATTATATTATATAGTATCTGATGCTGCAACTCTTAGTAGTGCATATCATACATTTTGGCTTTTAAGCAACTTCTTGAAATGAAAAGTATATTTGTTTTTAAACGAAAACTCTGGACGATCTTAAATTATATCTATTATATCTATTACTATTAAAACATAAGTAGTCGTGTATATTGGTCCATGGTAATACCTACGTTCTCAATGAAAATATAATGCATACAATTTGAATATCAAAACAAAACTCCAAAATAATAATTCAGAATAAAAAAATAATAAAACAGCGTTTCATTTCACTGTTTATGAAATTTTATTAGTGGCAGTTAACGTGCTGTTTACATATCATTTAAACTTTAATTGTTTTTATGGGGAATGTTCTTTATTATTTCCTTCATCTCTACATTATATTTTTAAATTATGACTTTTATGAATAATATTAATAATTACAAACAAACTGAATGAAAGAGTATAAAATTTTATTTTCCATTTCAGAAGGATATAAAACGCCAATAAATTTAAAAATTATTATTATATTAGAGATATATACCTACATGCTACGTCCTACACTTCTGAAAATCATATTTATTTAATTAAATCATATTTACGCAACCATAAGAAAACTTTGGTAATTCAAAAATTGAGAAAAATAGTTTACTTTACATAAAAGCTTAAAATTAAGTTATAACAAAAAATTATCGCAAGAGCGATACCTTAAAAAGTATTAAACGTGACTTAATTAATTTCAATAAAGAAAATAATGTACATACCAATTATGTTTTGATTTAACCACGTGTAATGATCCTATGCATTCTTCGATACGGATTGACCTTAAAGAGCCTAGATTGTGTCTATAATTGTCTAAGTCTATTTTCTCATTGCCTATAAGTGTTTACACTCATAAGTTTTTTTATCGAGGGCCGTGGAAAAGTATAACAATGCATTGGAATCATGAGTGAAGAGTTTTGTCCGAGAAATGAAGATCAATGTGAAGATGTTGGAGGTCAATTGATTTCTTTTGTTTAGATTATTAGATATTAAGGATAGGATATAATACAGAAAATATAGGTAATATAGTTGTGGAGTGGTTACTTATAATAATAAGGCTAATTAAATCATAGCATTATTTTTATTTTTTAGCTTAAAATGGCAAAAAATGAAGTACGCAGGTACCTACATTAACATTTTCTTAAGAATAGATTTAATTTAAATTCATAGAGTAAATATTGAAAGATTTTCTACTTTTACGATAACCACATGTGTAGAATGATAAGCCATATTATATTGCATAATAAAGAAATAATCATAAAAGAACATGGCACAAAACAAAAATATATTATATAGGGAGGTACTATTTGGTTTGGCTTTATCTGTGTGTCCCTATGTAGAATTCATTTTTAATAATAAAATACTGCATTATAAGGTGTCAAAATATTACCTTAGAAAGTATTATTTAAGTAGGTATATAAAAAAAAATGTCAAGTAAATATCTGTAAAATTTCATTTTAGACAGAGGCAATCATGTTTATTAGTTTAATCTTGTTTTTGTTTGTTAAACATTGCTATTGATACTAGAACTATTAATTGTTATTGAGTGCAGTCGAGTTGCATCACTATGTCGACAGTCCTTTAAGTGGATTGATAAAGTATACGCAACTAAAGTATAAGAGCCGATTAAATAGTAGAGCCACTAGATAATATTTATTATATGTAATTAAGTAATAAAAATATATATGTGATATCTAGTCATTTTATAAGATAAAATTAATTCAACTTACTGTTTGTTCCAGTTCCATTTTAATTTCATTGTATTGGAAATTTAAAAATAACATCAAATTAGTGAACGCCGCGGCCGGTTCAAAATACGGTAAAACATAATTCTTATTAGAATTTAATATATTTCTCAATTTGGATGAACTTCAATTAATTCGTGACAAACATTGCACCACAACATTTTTTAATTCGATTTTAATACACATATAAATAAAAATAATAATTTAATTTTTATTCGAAATAATATTTTTTATGACGTATTTATTGTTATTTTTTGTATTTTCTTTTAACTCATTTCAGTTTAGACGAAGTTAGTTTATTGTTGGATTGATGAACTTATGTAACTGAAATATATCGTACCTATATTGAAAATGAAATACGTGAACAGTTAATTGATTCTTAGTTCTATTGTGGTCTAATAATAATAATCAATTAATAAACTATTACTAAACAAATTAAGTAAATAATTTACAGAATATCTGTATAATTTATATAAATACGTATCGATACGTTTTTAAATTAGTCAGTTTGTATGATAGAGCACCTACTGTGATTATGTACCTATATGAAAATATTTACAGTATCCACTATCTTTTGCTGTAACTTTGCGCAGTGCGGTTTAATTTAATTAAATATTCGCCAACTCTTTCTCCACTTGTAGTGTGTATTAGGAACTGCATTTATTCACTTATCTGTTTACAAGGCTACAGTATTGCATACCATAACAATTTGTATAAAACAACCATTTCAAAAAGTCATCAAATCTTGTCTTAATATATTCGTTTTTAGTCTCTACAGCGGATACTATTAAATAAGTAAAAATTTTATGTTTGATTATGCATGAACTTGAAATTATAGAAATTAAAAGGATGTATTATAATTTTTATAGCCGCTGCAGCGGGTCACACTTCCTGTATATTATTTCTATTTGCAACTTACTTTGGATCTCAAGTCTTTCCAGTTTTTCTTCGGCTCTTTGAGCCAGCTCCAAGGGGCTTTCTATGTGATAAAATATACTCGCTCCGACCAGCAAATACACTATATGGAGTGCTAACATGCACGCGAGTTGCTTTTTGGACATCATCTTGACTAGTTTTAATTTTAAATCCTATAAATCACAGTTTTGAACGACCGTTACACACGATAATCACAGAATACAAGTTGTCCACATCGTCCTCGCAAATAAAATATAATGCATTCGTAAGTTCAAATTTTTCGTGTCCGTAAAATTAGCGCTCTCATTTTGGACGTAGGCCGTTTCGTAGCACATGATACCGGAGTGATCATTGAACGCGGGCACACTCAGTTCGATCGTAATCCATTATTCGATTAGGAAAATCGATGTCACTTTTAATTGCACGACGTTCGACTAAAGCGGTCGATGCGACTGAATGATTTTACCGGCGCGCGCGCTTTCAAATCGCGGCGGCGGACGCGTCCTTTTTTTATACGGACAGATCTAAATGTTTGACTGGCAAGTCGCATTAACTCGTCGTAAAGGATAATATGTAAGGTTATTGCCAGCATTATACATGTATAGGTGAGCGTAATGATAAAACTAACGCGTACCAACGAAAGATTTCCGTTTACGACGGAAGATTAAAAGGATTCTGGGCCTGATAATGGTCGTCTCGCAGCGTTACATCATTAATGTGATAGTGAATACTTCCAAAATGTTTTAACATCGTTTGACGTAATTAAGAGCAATTAATTCATTATGCTTGTTACTATTTATAATTTATATGAACCGAATGATAAAAACATGAGTAACTAAGTATTTAATGGAAAACTGTAAATAAAGATTTAAATATTTGAAAATTACATTACAGATAAGAGGTATTAAGAACATGTGCTGGATTTGCTTTGATTTGCTAGTCTATAACTTTCGCAATGATCATCCAAAAACATTGAACTAATTAAAAATATGTATTCAATAATCTACATAAGTATTCTTAAAACTTAGGGATTGTCGCGTGCGCGCATTGCATCTAGTCTTGTTATATTTTTGATAGTGATCATCACGATATGACTAAGCGTTTGTAATTGAAGCAGTAATAAATAATCGATTTAAATTTTAAATTCAAAACGCATTATAGTAGCCACAGAATATCTATCGATATAAACATAAAATAGTAGATAGTTAGATACCTACTTACCAATATATGTACGGGTTAAATTACAAAAAATTAAGCTTTCTTTAAATATTGATAACTACGGCAATTTTTTATGATACCATGTCCATTATACTTACTTTAATAGATTAGCTAGGCATAGTTTTGCCAAATGATTTGAAAAATGATGTGAAAATACCTGAAAAATGTAGTTAGGTAGGTACCTAATTAATTGAAGCAAATACTTACCTAGATATCTACTTATATAAATAACATTTTAAAATGAGATAAGTACTTAAAATATATAAGATTTGACGAGATAGAAGAATCTGAAATCTATAATGATTTAAATTGCGAGGAATTAACAATTCAACTCAAGCCCTCATTTACGTGTTTCCAAAAGGCTACGCGTACTACGACACGTAATACTGAGTCACAAAATGGTTTTATTACGCCCTAAACCATAATAAATTATAATTGTTCAAACCAATTGCCGTGTTTCCCAGTGAATGAACAAACAGACATGACAATTTTGGATTTCGTATTATGAAATTCTAGGATTTTTTGTTTGTTTGAATTAACTATTTAACTAACTGTAAAAAAATGCATATAAAATTATTGTTTTATCTCCAATTGTAAAGTACAGTGTACACTGAAATCTGTGAACAAAAATATGTTTGTACAAGTTCAACATTACCATAAATTGAACAAACTTGATTTCTTTATTTGACCCTACTAAAAGTGTAAGGTGTACATTGAAATAAATAACGCGTATACCTATATAAATATTGTAAACAATTTTATTACGACTTGCATAAATAATTGTAATAACTTATTTCTCACTACCATTTCACAACTTCGTATCTTTATGTGTTTGCAATCGGTACTTTGTTTAAGGATATTGCGATATTATTTACCAATTCATATAATAATATAAACTATAAAGATACTTTATAAAACTAAATGGTAATGTTATCTTCCCTAATACGGAAAAAACATACTCATAAAATGTTGAAGAATAAAAATGATGATTGATAGGCTATGCATAGGCATTCGTGTTTTTAGCTTTTACAGGATATACATTTTTATACAGGGGACCTACTGGGGCCGTTTGACCTCTTCTTTCCATATAGTGTACGCCGTGAATTTAACTGACTAGCAAATTCATATTTATTTATTAAACCATATTTAACAATGGCTGGTTCATAATACTGTTGTGGGAAAATCCAGAATAAACAGTTTATGATTAGTAATAAAATAATAATATACTTAGTACCTACCTCTGGTAATCTATTTGGAAACCGAAGTTGTTCAAATCGGGTTCTCCCCGATAACGGATTACGTACTGAAGGAGGAATAATTTTCTTTGATTGTTCTATCATAGGTGTTATTGCTGTTTGTGCATGAATTCCATAATTATTATTATACCTACCCTCACATCTTAAAATCTTATATAAAATGGAACAATTTAGAAATTGAAGAAATTATAACTAAACCTAATATAACCTTGTTTCCATGAAATGCCCATCAGGTGTCACGTCACAAATATTTGCACCATGCTAATCTAAAGACGCGAGGATTAGGGATTACCGTGAAAGCCTCTTTACATTCGACGTCATATGAAGGTTATTTGTTTGTGGATAGAGTCATTGAAACACGATCAAAGACAAGAAAGCTATAAAATTGTTACCTGTTGCCTAGGCAAGTCTATGCAATATAAGGAAGTAATATTTTAGGCTAAAATATTACTTCCTAAACATTATTCGTTGCAAATTAAATTCTCTACAACTTTAGTCCAGCAACTTTTTGTCGTAGAACTACAAATAAAAAAGTTATAAGCGAAAATTTTCAGAAATTAGAGCTATTTACTTAATGAAAAAATGTTGTAAGTATATAAAAGTTATTCCTCGAAAAATAATCTACAAAAATGGTCTAATATCATTCTTTCGTAAAATGATTAAAAAAAGTTTTGTTGAGAAATATAAATAGCTCTAATTTCGGAACATTTTCGCTTATAACTTTTTTATTTATAGTTCTACGACAAAAAGTTGTTGGATCAAAGTTGTAGAGAATTTAATTTGCAACGAATAATGTTTAGGAAGTAATATTTTAGCCTAAAATATGACTTCCTTATATTGCATAGACTTGCCTAGGCAACAGGTATAGATATATACAGGCAATAGTTTAAGAGATATATATCGTAAAAACCATTTCAACCGCTATTTTCAAGATGGCGGCCGTGGGACAAGGGTGGCGACCCCACAAACTTGGTTTTAGCTGCACACTGACCCCCCCTACACATCAAAAAAATAAAATTGCGTCCTCTAAAAAACGCAAACCCAAATGTAACTTTTCAATGGACTATAAACAGTGTCAGATTTTCGTGTATATTTCTGTTCCTAAAGGTGAACCAAACCTATTGAAAAATAGATTTTCCTGAACGGAGCTTTTCATTTTAATCCATGTTAAAAAATATAAATTAGCCGATCTATCGCACTCAAATTTAGACGTGATGTCGAATTATAATTATGTCCTTATATTCTGGTATTGTAAAAGGGGAAAAAGTCGTATTAAACCCATGCTATTGTGCTCCTCGTTAAAATTCGCGTGTCATATTTTGACCACTTATGATGCAGCTGTATTTTGTTGTATCCTTGGTGGTATATTCAAAACAATTTGGCAATAGCAGCTTCCGATGTATTGTCGGTCGAAATTAATGCCATTTTCGTTGGAAGACGTGTAATGCATAGGTTTCATGACCTGAATTGTAATGTTCTTTTTGAATTGATACATTTTTTCATTAAAATCCATGGGCAGTAAACACGAGGTCATTAACATTAGTCAGGTTTATTTAACGATTACGTTGTTTGAATAAGATCTACTTCGGACTACAATTAGGTTTGTGAAAGCATTGTTTCCTTTTACGAGTACCGAGGTACCTATACCTATGAAACACACAGCAAATAAGAAGAAGAACTTAGAATATAGGTAATAACATTAAAAAGAGATGTAGCGTGAATATAGCCAAGCAAAATTATACAAAATTGTTGAAAATAGCCTTCAATTGATAAACAACTACTGTAGTTGTAGTTGAACTACAAGTTCATAGACGAGGATGTGGTATTCTTCCATCGCATCGTTATGGACGCTATCGTTCCTACCACAGGAAGTGCATAGTATAATATAGATAAATAAAAATGTTCTATAAAATAATAAAACGGGATGACGCTTGTATTTACGAGAAAATCACGTGCTATGGAATATTTTAAGGAACGAAAGCTATGCTATTTTATGATAATTCACGATCTGATGGGTTATTCACACTTGATTAAACTGATAAACTGTTTAATATATTTTAAAACTAAACACATAGATACATCTAATAGGTACCTACCTAAAGTCGGATAACCTATTGTCAATGTTTTTCTTATACATTACAATTGGGACAGAATTTCATGTGTCCAAATTATGTTGATTTTACAAAGACCGTATTAACCTGAATTGGTATGATTACAAGAGTCCATGACAAATTATATTACGGCTATTTTTAACGACTAGAGAAATTAGTGTACGGAAATTTGTTTTATCTGCTGGGAAGAGCTGGGTTATCGTTTGTTTAAGATTAACAGTCTAAGTACGGTAATATCGAACTCTTATAGGATTAACTCGTCTTATGTCGTACCGACTTAGCGTCATAGACGATGGACAAATCTAGAGAAAATTGGGGAGAATTAATTAAAAGTAGCTCAAGCTCTTGATTCGTGTTTATATATTTTAGTAATATAAAGAATATTATTATTCCTAGTTCCTATATTTAACGCTTCACCAGATCAAGAGTTATTGAAAACTAATGAACTTTCATGTTACTTGCCATATTATTGTACCTACACTGAAACATAAGCTACCTACATTTCCACTTTTTGTTACAAGTTTTCATAAACTATTCCGATATAACTTATTTTACCTACTGGAAAATGATCAGTATGTACTTATCCTGTTGACGCTTTTCTCTAATAAATCCCGCAATTGATACCTTGTGCATATTAGCAATTTGTATTCAAAGTGTGAATGCAGTGGCCGCAGTGAAGTGCAATGTGGTAATTACGATTGGATTCACTTGCTATATGCATACGATATATGAATACTAAATCTTCGAAGTACCTATATTATTCATTAATTTTTAATTTATATGTATTTAATTATACATGACGACGACGTAGAATATTGTATTCAGAGAAAACATTCCTCGAGTTGTGCGTTACGAGTTACAAGCTTCGTTGACTAAGTTAATTTATTCTGTGGTTTTGTAAAATTATCGATTATTAACGAATACAATAAACATTGTAGGCTTATGCCTGTTTGATGATCTCTATATAATCTGTCTCTATATCTGTTATAATAAGTGAAACGATAAAAATAAACTCTATAAAATATTAAATAATGATGTTCAGTTATGATTGTATAAATAAGTAAGAAATAAAATATTATGAAATTTATTAGTGGCATGTTAATAGAACTCAAATATTCGTGACTTAAATATTATAATATAATTTTCTAGTTAAATCCTGGTTTAGGTTTCGGATTATTCAGATCGTACTAAGTAGTGTCAATGATATTGAGTTCGTTTAACACTGACTTGCAGAATAATTTCGATTACTCTAATAAGTTAAATAGATACTAAATATCTAGGAAAATTCGCTAAATTTTAACAAATTGGATCACAATTTGAAGTTTTTATACCTAGAAACATAAGTCGTAACATAATAAGTAAAACTCGAAACATTCGTCTACGTCATTTTTCCTTCTACTACGATCATCTACGATAGGTTTCATTTACAATGCTAATACTATTTTTCACACACCCATTTTCAAATTACGTATTTAATCTTAGTGATTAACACATAATCTATCATAAAACAAAAGCATTGTTTCTTTCAAATTGCTATAAGTTATCATTATTAAGTAAACAACGAATCAGTGTAGGTAATCACTAAACAAATAAAATAAAAATATCATACAAATAACTACATACATATAATAAAATACGATATTATATAATATATTCCTACATATGAGTAAATATATTATAATTTGTTAAGTAGGTACCTACGTATTCTTAGAATTTATGTCGATCATAAAACAATTTCTTTTTATTGAGGGGCATTTTATTTATCCGCCAAATACCACAAAACAGATAATGATGATATTGACATGGGTATTATGAACTAGGTTGTTGATCCTCGCTTATTTTTTATATTATGTAGTACGACTACGTTACCAGGTAAATGCTTTACTTACATGCTATCCTGCTATTCCTCTTTACTTAGGTACCCTTTCGTCCTTTACCGCAATATTATAATGATATCCAACAAACCAAAAGCATAAAGTACTTTAGATAATGTTATCACAGTTTTATTTAATAATTTGATGGTAACTGATTAGTACACGTTTTTTTTAAAAACATGTAAATGGTAATAAGTTTACCATTTACATGTTTTTAAAAAAAATATTGTTGAAACTTGAAATACGTCATCAAAATTGGCGCCTTTTATTATTGTCTATGGTCATGTAGCATTATGCTATGATAATAATATAAAGCTACCCACGCACATTTTTTCAATGACTTAGTATGCCCCAGTAAGGTATTCGTAATAGTATCTGAATTTATTTATTCGAAGGATAAGAATAATTTTAATTTTAATTAATGAGAGTATTCAGAAGTATCCAAAAAACGTTCTAAAAAAGCTGGGGTCACAAAGTTTTTTCCTTGGTTCCTTCAAATGTGTGTACGCATTGGTGCTATTTTATATATAAGGAAGCTGTTAATTTAGGTTTCATAGAAGATAGGTAGGTACTCAAAGAAACTTATTTATTTAATCAATATAAGCAAAAATAAAATGAGCAATAATCCATGTAAACACTGACAGTAAATCATATTAATTATTATTAAAAGGTGTCTTCACTGAAGTTACCAATGTAAAAAATAAAAATAAAATAAAAATTTCTTTATTTGCTACAAAAATTTTTTTTACATAATATTATGTTCTTCTTCTTCTTCTTTCTTTGAACGTAGATCTCTCGATGACGTCATGTGTCAACGAAGTTCAAACTGACAGCTGACGCCTGACAGTTTCACATATTTTAGTGTTAAATAAATAACCTAAAATCCTTGCTAAAATTTAATTTTCTAAAATTAATTGTAATTTAATATTTATTACAATTGAAAAATTTGTTAGTTATAATGGATCAGTTAAGTAAACAATTAGCTGAAGATTTTTTTCTTCGAGAACCAGCGGATCCGCGAATACGGTAAGAATATTTTGTTAACACAATAATACTACACAATATTGTTTCTTAATGTTTTGTACTGTTATAGAAAACGAAAGGAAAAGACGGAAGATGATCCTCACCCAACTCTCAAAGTGGAAATGCAGATGATTCGCCTCAGTTCTGATTCACAGAAACAAGTGTTAGATACATTACGGTTTATCCATGGATCTGATTTTAAGTTAGGAAGTGCAAGCAATTACAAGGTATGCAGTTTACCTCTTATCCACACAGAAAACTTTCAAATTACGAGCTGATTTTTTGTCATAATACATAATATATAACTTTAATGAAAGATATTTGGATGTATCATCTTTGCGCAACAAATTTACATTTATATTTCATTAAAAAATGCATTTATTTTTATTATTTACTGCATATATTGATATTTTAGGATTATTTTATTTAACTAAACCATTAAATGTTAATTGTTAAACTATTTCAGGATAAAGGTTCCAACCTTGGCAATAAATATTGGATGGAAAGAGGCAACTTGGTGGTCCAGGGTGGTTTTGATTACTCATTAACTGTGAAGGATGAAGTTAAAGCACCAGAAGTAAGGCTTAGAGAGTTTGCTTTGGCTAAACTAGAAAGGTTTGTATAAAATTAAATTAAAAATAAGACTTCTTAATAATTTAAGCTTATTTCTCTAATTACTCTCTTATAGTTCATTACTTATTGAAATTTTGATCATCCATATATTCAGTATAACAAAATTATCACTTTAATTCATACTTTCAATTATTTGTATTGGTATTATTCTGCAATTTTTCAATATTAATAATAAAACAATATTTATTATTTCCAGATACAATTTCCACAAAGCACATTGTTCGGAAGCTTTGCATATGGCTAGAGAAAACACGGATACAGCGTTAGAAATATTATTTAGCAAATACTTTGATGCCAGCTTTGAAGAAAAACCAGATAATGTGCCAACCCCAGCAGAATTACTTGAAATGAGAAATGATGAAAAAGCAGTCCTCGATTCTATTTATGATAATATTTTTAGAGTAAAAGATAGCAATGTATGGAGTTTTAAATTACATTTAGATTACTTATCAAAGGTGTACGAAAAGACTACTGTTAGTATACCTAAGAAAAAGGAAAACACTAATTTTAAAACTAAAAAGAAAGAGGTGTGCAAATTGTTTTTAGCTGGACCCTGCAGGTTTGGTAATAAATGTAAATTCCTACATGAAACGAAAGAAGAAACATTATCCATTGTACCCACAGTTGAAAGAATTTGTTACGAATTAGAAATTAGATTTCCAAAAGACAGTGTATACCCGTATCAACCTCCGTTACTATTTTTCAAGCTCGAAACAAGAAGTAAATTGATTCCTGAAAGAACATGCCTCTTAATAACGTCAAGGCTATATGATGAAGCAAAGACGTTAGCTCAAGATGGTATACCGTGTATATATTCTTTAGTTGAATTATTAAATAATGAAGAGGAAATATTAAATCATGTACAATTTAGTACGAAAGAATTTCCGAGTGCAACGGATACATTGATACCACAGACAGAAAGTATAGACGATAGTATAAAACCAACGCATTATAATGTAAATAAAAATAAACAAAATAGACCAAGTATAAATATGGAGAGTATGTTAAAAGAGAATAAAGAAATAGCTCGGAGATATTGGGAAAAAACTGAAAATAATAGGTACAATAAAATGATGTCTGTGAGACGGAACTTGCCGGCTTGGCAGAAGAAACACGAAATTATGGATGCTTTAAAAAAATCGCAGGTAATGTTTTTCATTGTTTATTTCAATAATGTTTTTAACTTTTAGTATGTAACAGTAAATCACTACATAGTATAAAACAAAGTCGCTTTCCCTGTCCCTA
>CAJQZN010027497.1:0-14479 GCA_907164685.1 Colias eurytheme | reverse complement strand
AAAAATAGTGTTTTTTCTTAATATGTGTGTGTATGTATTATCTTACAAGTGCAATGTATGATACATAAAGACATTTTAAGTTTGAAAAATCAGATGTTTTGCGCGAAGTGACAGTAGTACCCACCTCAACGCTTCGCTTATGAGGCGTGCAATATCTCAAAGGCGAAAAGCTAGCCTTTACCTTAAAGACCAAAGTTCATTCGCTCTATGTGTGTACTACACATATACTTACCTAAAACCTATACACCAATAATACATACAAAAAGTATACTCACGTTGGAGTTAACATTGTTAGTCGGGTGGTTTCTGGCAGCGTCAGCAGCGAGCGCCGCGAGTGGCAGGCGCGGCTTCGTCGACAGCGCGTTGGTACGGGGTGAGGAAGCACATTTAACGGCAGCCTGGTGAAGAACAACATCTGTATGTTAGAAACTAGTTTTGGTCTATAAGTCACGAGAGTCAAGTATTTAGAACAATCTAGAAAGGTTACAACCTTGTTAGAACTACATATTATCTTAAAAATAAATTGTCATCAATCAACCGCAACATGTTGGACTTGTCAACGATTCAAAAGGGTGCGATACGGTCGTTCGGGCACGGGCACGTCACCAATCACCATTACAATTCGCAACTAACTTGATTGTAAACATTGATTTAGCTCTGACATTTTGTGCGATAATAGGGCGATGTATTACAAATGTTTGTATAATGTCGCGCAATAAACGATAATATGTTCTAATATCCACTTCACGGCGTGTGTATAATCAATGAGAGTAACTCAAGTACACAAGCGAAATCGATTTGAATATGTGTTAGTGATTTATTGATTTAAGTGTAGTCACGTTTTACTTGTTTCTGTTAGCACGTTCGTATTTACATTGCAGACAAATTCGGTATTAAGTAACATAAACAGGTCTTCTCCTATTAACACCTATACAAAGAGCAATTCGTGCCATTTTAATATGATTTACCTATAATAGTGAAACATTTCGTCAACAATTGATTCGTTCTAACCATTCTCATAAAATTATAACAACAATGCCAGAGAAAAACTCAAGCGCCCATTTGTGGTAAACAAAATTCATTACAATTAAATTTCAAACCAACATTTAAATGAGACTAAACCGTTCATAAATTCTATTGTTTATATTCGCCGGCCGGAGTTACGACAACTTTAACTCATATTTTACTGAGCTAATTTAATTTAGTAGCTTGTGCCACCGCATTTACGTTTATGTTCGCAATAATGTTTTCATACTTCAACTTACCATTTCTAAATAAAGAAATGATTTTACGATACTCTCGCTACATTGTATCGTAGAACATAACACGATGATGTAGATAAGGCATGCATTGTATCGACTTTTAGTTCACATTTACATAGTACATAAAAAGGGTGAATTATTGAAAACTTGCGACGTAACTTTATTTGACGTGAGTTTTTATGGTTATTTAATGTGAACGGTAATTATATGTGGTATGAACTTAACCATAATAGACAGTTGAATTGGCAATAAAGTATTGCCAATGGCAGAATAAATATATGCGAATAATGCGAGGATAATAAAATATAAAGGTAAGGTAAGGAGTGAAACCAATAAAGACAAACTGAGTATTCGTTTACAAGCATACTTCCTTAATCTATTCCATCATCTTGAATCGAGTCGAGTGGCTGGCATTCGATCGCTCTTGCCGAGACTTGCGACGATTTGCATGATAAAGAGTACTAACTTCCAATAGCTAAGGCGACATTAAGGACGCCGCTTTTCATGCCTTTCACTAACCATTGAATACCGTATATTTTTACGGAGACAATTATAGCGTTAGCTAGTTCGAGCTGAATTTAAATAACACATTGCCGATTGAAAACCAAAATGGTTATTCTTTCATTAAAATTCTTCATTACAATACCGTTTAATTAGCATTTTATTAGTCACGTTAAATACGTATCGCTATATAATTAAGCATAATGCTTTCCACAGTAAGCTAAAACATTTCAGTTTTTCTTTTTCTTTAATAGTCGTTGCGTATTGTATCGTTTACTGTGCTCAATTGCCCGTTGAATGTTCGATTAATAGTCATCATAATAATTATAAACGTCATTTGTTTATGTATCGGTTGGTATAATTTTGTTCAATTTGATATAATCGTTTCACAATTTAATAAAGCGAAAGAAGCCAGATGTGTAAATCTCGATGTTTCAATGAAAACACGAAGGGTGAGGGCGACGAGGACACAAAGTGTGGAGGTGTGCGGAATGATTCGCGACGAAGTAATGAAATTTTAAGTAATAGATCTCTTTAGTCTTGAAATAGATCGACTCTTAGATCAAAGTGTTAATTTATTTTCAACAGTAGGTAAGTACGCGATGAAATTAATTTAGAATTCTAAATGTATTTTTTATCAGCATTACCACTTTAAAGTAACAAAGCGTTAAAAATATTTACATTTTAATGAGAATGTCTAAGTCTAACATTATATTTTTCATTTGCATTAAGAGTGAAAATACCTAAATTGTATTTTTAATCCGTTTAAATATTTTAGAGACATAAGTCGCCTTACTTATATACAATTACATATTACTTTATTTGATACGACAAAGTAAAGGGTTTTTGTACATTAATAGTAGTTATATGTAATTTGAATAAAAAATAAAAATGTAATAACCTGTAATACGCAAATAAAATTTAAATGTTTGAAAGTATATTTTTTCACTTAATTAGACATTAAACCAGTAGTTAGGTGTTATAAAATAGAAATAAATTTTATATTGTATGGATAAAACATGACGTGTAGTTTGTACCTACCTCCTACATAGGTCAGGTTTTTATTGTGTATGTTGTTTTTATGATAAGACTTAAAAGAATACATATAAGTAGGTATAGGAAATAATTGTCTGCATTATAATCAAATTCCGAAAATAGTATCCGTTTATCGTGTAAGCCGTAAGGGTATTCTAATTAGGTGATAAAAAAATTTAACATCGAAGAAAATACGAAGAATATCGAATAAGACTTTTTTGATTCTCCTATATTCTAAAAATAGATAGATATAAAATAATCGTTTCTAATTTATCAGAATTAAATAAAACTTATCACAAATTCACAGACTATAATATAAAAATATGAACTATGTTTTTTGTTGTGTTTGCGATGTTTACGACGATTTATATTTGAGCTTTTCATAGCGCCCATAAAGTATAAAATTAATCGAACATTTTACGACTAGTCATTAAATACAACATAAATAAATGCGTCGAAAATGTTATAATAAACTTGTTCGGTATGAAAATAAATCTGTACATGCGCTCAAGATGTGAGTATTTGCATAGTTATTGCTCGAGAGAACACTCGACTATTTAAGTGAGTACGGGCAAACAAAACTTTCCCCATGTGCTTGGGACAAAGCAATTTTTCTGCAATTCTCGGAGTAAATGGCTATGCTTTACGTATAAGTTTCTTCAAACAAATGTTCCAAAAATTTTATGCATCTGTATATTTTGTTGGCAAGTTATTCTTTCTCAGAAATGAAGTACAAGTATTTCGTCGCAGTCAACTTATTGTAGCATTACTAAAGTACATGGAACAAACAGTTAAATAAAAGTGTAAACGTTAGATTGTAGCTGTTATCAGACTCGGAAACTGTAAAGTTTTGAAGTTAATAGCACTGTTGACAATCTAGTTCAGAGTTGAAATTCAAGAAGCAGTAACATGAACAGCAATAAAGTAAAGAAACGATTTAAGCATCAAGTAGATAGCTGTGTGGATATAATAAATTAAAAAATAATAAAGTCGGTGGAATTGTCTAGGGATTAAATACTAATGACGAGTGGGTAAAATCTTGACCGATTGAACTAACTTATAAAAACAAATATTTATTTACTATATGACCACATTCATAATTGGAGCGACTACATCGGTAATTAGGCGTACGTTTGTATAGATTACATGGATGTATTATACAGGGTGTCCCAAAAAGTAGTGATGAACGGAAGCTGGGAGGTAGAGGACCTAAAGGGCTATCCGAATCACCCTCATGTATGTTATGCGATTTTTCGTATTTTCGGAGTTATGACGTTTTTTTCAATTTTTCACCTATCGCCGAGTACGGTGATATTTTCACTCATGGTGACGTCAATTATTGCGGAAGGTGCTTGATTTTTTTTGTGTGCTAAGCTGAAAGATAGGCCAATTCAGTATGGTAACATTTACTATCGTTAGATCTTTGAATGGAATAAAAAAAAGAATTAAAATGCCAAGAAAGATAAAATTACCCAGTATGTTCTGTACCCACTTCAAGGGCCCGTAAAAAAATAAAATCACATAAAAAAAAATTTCCATTTGGCTTTTAAAAACTTGCTCTATCTATCAGGTAGCTACCCTGAAAATTTCATTTTATTATTCAGAAGGCTTCAATCGAAAAATTGAAATCTAAATGAGGTAAGTGCAAAAATTGAATTAACATGATGATTAATAAAAACAAATTAAAACCAATAACAAGGTGTTTAATTACCAGAAATTTTTAAAATGACCCCGCTATTGCTCAGTGCAAGTGCGACATCACCGTAAAAAGTTGTCTTTTAAATGTCTGAATGCCCTTTTATCATTTTTAATGGTTTCTTCTGCTACTATGAATTTCCAGGTTATTTCGTTCAAATTGTGGCAGTCTCTCGTCTTTGTAGTATTAGACTACAGGCCCGTGTTGAAAAAATTATGGGTCATTTGACCCACCACCTGACCTATCTAGAATGATATAAGAGTATAAAATAATAAGATTCAGCACTATGACGTCACTTGTAAGCTGTCCACCTGAGTGCAGATGAGAATTCGAAGGTTCAGGTAGAGATTTTCTCCCCTTGTCTCCATGATTTTTGTACGGCGTTGCGGAATAATTGATTAAAAGTAGTATAGAAATAGTATGACACAGATGCCGTACAAAATCAAATGACCAAATTTACCCCGGCAACTGTCGAAAAATAAAAATAAATTCTGACTTTGTGGACCACAATTTTTGTACGGCATCTGTGTCATACTATTTCTATACTGCTTTTAAGCCATTATTCCGTAACGCCGTACAAAAATCATGGAGACAAGGGGAGAAAATCTCTACCTGAACTTTCGAATTCTCACCTGCATTCAGGTGGACAGCTTACGAGTGACGTCATAGTGCTGAATCTTATTATTTTATGCTCTTATATCATTCTAGATAGGTCAGGTGGTGGGTCAAATGACCCATAATTTTTTCAACATGGGCCTGTAGTCTATATCCCCACGGAAAAAAATCAATAGGGTTTATGTCCGGGGACCGTCGAGGCCAGGCTAAAGGGCAAAGATACCCTGAAAGATGGATTGGTCGTTGCAGCCTGCGCATGCGCTGGTGACGCCTGCCTTAAAGCCTGGCCTGCACGGTCCCTCGACCTAAACCCCATTGATTTGTTTCAATGGGGATACTAAAAAGACCTCGGCTACTTGAGAGAATGCTACAATTTGGACGAAATAACCCGGAAATTCATAGTAGCAGAAGAAACCATTAAAAATGATAAAAGGGCATTCAGACATTTAAAAGACAACTTTTTACGGTGATGTCGCACTTGCATTGAGCAACAGCGGGGTTATTTTAAAAATTTCTGGTAATTAAACACCTATTTATGGGTTTTAATTTGGTTTTAATGATCATCATGTTAATAAAATTTTTGCACTTACCACATTTAGATTTCAATTTTTCGATTGAAGCCTTCTGAATAATAAAATGAAATTTTTAGGGTAGCTACCTGATAGATAGAGCGAGTTTTTAAAAGCCAAATGGAAAACTTTTTTTATGTGATTTTATTTTTTTATGGGCCCTTGAAGTTATGAACATACTGGGTAATTTTATCTTTCTTGGCATTTAATTCTTTTTTTATTCCATTCGAAGATCTAACGATAGTAAATGTTACCATACTGAATTGGCCTATCTTTCAGCTTACCACACAAAAAAAAATCAAGCATCTAGCGCAATAAGTCACGTCACCATAAATAAAAATCTCATCGTACTCAGCGATAGATGAAAAATTGAAAAAAATGTCATAACTCCGAAAATACGAAAAATCGCATAACATACATGGGGGTGATTCGGATAGCTCTCTAGGTCCTCTACCTCCCAGCTTCCGTTCATCACTACTTTTTGGGACACCCTGTATAAGGCTTCTCCCAGAGGATTAAGGCGATATAAAAACCGTGTTTTAACGCTGTTTTATCTCGTTACATTGTTATGTCAGGGTATTAAAACAACAATGTCGCCCATGTAAATACGTAGTCAGGTAAGCTAAGCTTTACAATACACCTTTTAATGAGTATCGTTCTTAACTTCTTAGCAATAAAGTATTCCAGTGCATTTAACCACATCATATTCAAATGTAATTCCACAAAGTAGCCTTTGTTATCGTGTGTAATGTAAGCTGATTTTATATTTAATAAATAAGCTTTTACGTGGAACGCGGCAACTCATTATAAAATTCGTATCACAAATATTTACGTCCAATTAATATTGAATTTCAATATGCTGCATCATTATGCGTCCCGTATTTAAATATTCAATTGAAAATATTGCAAAGTCGTTTATAAGCAAAAAGCGTATCCCGCAAATTTGCCGGTAGTGTATTTTCACGCTCGCCAAGTTCGTCGTACCAGATTCAATCTCTCGACCGCTTATCAGGTAGACGAAACTTGTCAAACTTTTCAAATTAGTTTTTACCACGCTTCACTTTACATTTTTATAAGATTAGCTCGATGTTCACCGACAACACAGTAAACACGCTACCTTTGTACTTACGTTTTTTTCTTTAATAAACTGTTAAACATAAACTTATACGTATTAGATAGGGAATTACGTAAATATATTTTGTAAATAAATCAGTTAACGTTGCGATGTTATATAGGTACGGATACATTTAGCGACTCGTGTAGGTATACTTTAAAAATTATTTCAATGGAAACTTAATGTAAACATACTATCATCGCTTTTATAACGCATGACTAGGTAGTTCTGATTTCCTCTGTATCATCAAAGCGTGGTTAAAATAGACTTGTTTCCTCTCTAATATTGAGAATAATTAAAACGTGCATTACGTCGTAAATGTTTTGGTATTGAATAATTAGAATTTAATTTTGTATTTAGTGAAAAATTTATTCTAGTTTTATGACGTATTATAAAAAATAGAGTAGTTTTATTAGGAAATAAAATTACATTTAGTGTCGTCGGCGCGAAATGGGACTCTTGGTAGCCGTGGGAAAATCATTAGCCAATTACTCATTGTGTTTATAGTTCGCCGCTCCTCGGGCGTCAGATGACACGGTCATGCTCGTATAACTTTACTTCACCTCAGTTGAGAGCAATTAAAATCACGACACCGTTGCCCTAAGGCGATAAACTTTAAAATGTCTCGTCGCTACGGTAAACAATGTGTATTAATAGACGTCATTTTTTATCTGTTTGAGATACAATAGTGTTATAAATCCACTATTACTTTTTCGCTATATTAATACATGGTAAGTAGGATACAATGAGAGGATTTTTAATGAAAGACTTCTCTGAATTGGTTGAGTGTGTAATGTTACTGACGAAAATTGCGGCAGGATGTACCTATTCAGAAAATAATAGCGTGTTATTATAAAACATCCTACGTCGAGACTTTTAATAAAAGTAACCACGTACCATTGAACATATGTTAGTGCAATTTCCACAAAAACCAGTTTCTGGTAGAAAATTAAGTTACAGCCATTGTAAGCAGAAATTGCATAAATGTTGCACACCGCATGTGGTGAATTAAATAGGAGCAAGGGAACCTGTTTTAGAGCCTATAACGTTCGTGCGCAAGGCTCAAACAAGCCACAAACGGCACGCCTGTCACCATAATTTAGAAAGATAGCGTAGAATGTAGTTTTATTGTGCTCATATGAGACTTCAACATACAACACATTGTCGTTCGAGGACGGCGAGATAAATGAGCGCAAACGAGCGAAAGCCACTTAGACCAAATTTACACTTAGCGGGAGACCGCGGGTGCACTTCGCTTTCAGAGCACCGCATACTCCGACGATCTCGCGTCAGCTGCTCCACATAAACCCGACTCTATATATTATATACATTCTATACGTACCGAGCAGTCCGATATGCAAATAAGAGATATCAAGCTTCCACTGTAATTTCAAAATACTATGTACCTACTTAAGTCCTTATTCAATAGGTCAATGCACTTCCGAGACGACGTCCGAGGCGATTACAGAACGAACTTTTTGTTATAGGTATACATAAAAAGAAACAGTATTTAGCAATGCAAAACTAATTAATGCATAACAGGGTTGGTTGCAAACGAATATTAAACCTTATAAGGTGTTGGCAAATAATGCAATAATATTGACAATAGCTCAACTCTTATCGCGATTTGTATTATCATCGATCATTTATCAATAAGGAGAGTTAAAAATTATACAATATTGTTATAGAGTACTTATGTAGACTCACAAAAATAAGTAGCGAAACTGTTGTAAAGTAAGTACACAATAAATAACTTTTGTATTTATGTACTATTTGATACAAAATACATTGGAGTACTTGAAAATAAATAGATAGGCTTACCTCGAGATCTTCATAGGTGCGAAATGCCATTATGGCGAAACCATCAATGATATCCTCCTCTCCGAGGGGTTCCTTCGACTTCTTCCTCCTGGCCGGAGGACGAGGTGGTTTCTCTCTCGCGGGAGACTCGTCCTCGCCACTGTCCCCATCTTTAGCCTTACTCTCTCGCTGTGCATGCATGCGCTGTGCCCGTTCCCTTCGCCTGTTTCGCTGATTGCGCTGCTTCACTTCGTTTTCCATCGTTCGCACATTATTCGAAACACCCGACCACCGTGCTTCACTACACTAAAGTCCGCACTACACTTTTATCACACATGGTTATCCTATGTTTCTAAATTGAAAACTTTAACACAATACAAATCTTGCACACAGAAAAAGACACTGGCCGTTTCCAATGGCGGATCGTACACCGTTGCCGCATTGCAAGTAAAATGGCCGCGTAGCACTTGACGGGCTGTCTTCTTTCACTTTTACGTAAACGGAGACATAATTACACTTATACTAAGATATATTACAATATATTTTAACAAGAACTAGTACAATAAAACAATAAATTAGTTTTGTACATTATTCTCTGTATTCAGAATCAGTCAATAGTCAATACAATGAAAGGTGTTGCACGACGCCAACGCTGCGTTGCGGTCGCGATGGTGAACTAAAACAGTGCTGCCAACACAACGACTACACATTCCGCAAAATCGGGCGTCATTGGCAATGTGGCGGTAGTGGTTACTCTTCTAACTAATGTTGTGCTCTCTTTCTTTATCGTAAATTTATTAGACACAAGAACTGACCTACTTATTTTAGTTACATGTAAGTAACGTAGCTTTATTTTAAATAATTAAAGAAAAATAAAATCATTCGATTTCTCTAAAAGATATAACAATTCAAATTATTTATAAAAAATAAGAATTAAAATTATACAATAAGTGATTTATTTTTCTATGTTGGTATTATGTGAACTTGTTGGTGTCTTGGTGTTTCAACTGCCATATCGTGTCGGTCAAATATATGAAAACTTAGACTCTGTGTTTACATTTTAATAAAAACACAGCTACTTAGAGTTATGTAATCGTAGTGAAGTTAGCGAGTATGTTGAGTTTTGACGTTTGCAGTACAGATGCGTTCAATATAGAATATAAATACTAGAAATACCATTAGCACAGCCATTAGAAATACATAAGGAAATACGATACATTTTATTTACACTTTCAATCGCTTTCAATAAAGTTCAATTTGCTCTTTTTGATTGGGATGTTATTAAAATAAAAGTTGCTTTTTTGTTTTTTTTCACCTAATATTTGAGGATATCATGAAAGTTTTTAAAGTACATATATTAATTACCCATTCTTATTAATATTTATTACACAGAATACCTCCATATTATAAGAATATATTACTATACAAGCTGATACCCCTCGGTTTTACTCGTGTATAAAACTGAGAACAAAAGCCTGCGTCTTTAACTACTTTTGTTCCGAAATTTCATCCAAATAGGTTTAGCCGTGAAAGCTTGACTAATGGACAGACATTCGCAGTTAATGTATCTATGTATAAGTTTTAAGTATTGACTGACTAACTCGACCCTACGTAGGTATTGACCTCTCTCACTAAAGTGGTGGATACGTAAATATGTACTAATGTTTTTGAATTGTTTGAACAAAAAATTATGTATCTAGGTGGTTGGTAAGCCTTTTTTTTAATAAATAAATAAACTCTTCCCTACGACTATAGTTAAAAGAAAAGTACTTTATTTTTTATCAATAATTCAATGAAATGAAAACTGAGCTTTTGTTTTTAATAATTAATGTTTGTCCTGCAAATAACCGAGTAAAGACCTAGTATAATCTTAGTTCTGCCAATGAATGCCACACTGTTGTGAATATTCATTAACGTGTATGAATATTAAATTTAATGCTCAACAGGGTGTGAGCAATATACAAGCGAATTTTAATTTGATCTTAACTCGATTTTGCTCATTTGTAAATGGTTAGCCGGAGAGAATTTGTGATTCAGTTACCGAAATTGAGTGCATGGATATAAATTTATGAAAATTATTATTGTGTATTTGTGTAATATTTAAATCAAAATTCAAAAAGCTTTAAATAAAAAATACATTCGGAATTTTATGAGGTATGAAAAAGAATAAATTAATTCTATAAAATCTTTTTGTTTTTGATTTCGACGCTTTACCTATTTTAAATTTGAAATTATAATTATATATTATCATTTTGCATAAATTGTATAAAACCCGTTTTTACCTTGTTTGCCAATAGAAAATAAAAAACAAAAATAAAATAAAGATAAGTAATTTTTATGATTTTTCGAGAAAAAAAAAACTGATGCGAGAAGTAGAAACCAGAAACATTTATATTTTTATTTTCAAATTTATTAAATAAAACTCTTGTTTTAACTTTGAAATTTTATGTCTGGAAAGCAGACGCAATACGTTATAAAAATCGTTGCTTTTTATATTTTTTTGCAAAAGCTCCCCTTATGATAATGGTAATACAGTCTGTGGTAATACTGACTTCTAAGGGTTCGCATGATTTGATTTAAAAGTTTAAATTGAAATATGCATTGGCTTTAGGACGCCACGGGGGCCGTTTGCTTTATAATAATTATGGTGCCAATTTTATACAGGATTTAAAAAAAAATCTATTAGATTCTGGAATTTACGATATTATATAATTACGGTAGCTAATAATATCTGTACAAATAATATATTATCTATTTGACAATGTGTTTAGTTAATGCGCTGATAAAGAACCGGTCAAGTTGGTAAATATTGTGCTATAATGATAACGTATGACTATGAATGTAATGTTTATTAATGTAATCCATTTTAGATTCACCTTAGTTTTAGGATAGGTAACTATGTAGTGTTAATTTGAGTTTCGTGTTTGGAGCCAGGAAGTGCCTCGATACATTTAATATAGGTAGTGTTTTTTAATATTTTTGCATTTTATGCAAATAAAAAAAAACTTTTTGGTCGGTCTGAATCGATTTTTGTTTTCCTTGTCTCATGTAGGTATAAAGAATAGTGTGATTAAAATCGATTTTTTTTTGTTTTCTTTGTATCATGCTCAATAAAAAATAATGATTGAATTTCTAGATAACCATGTCGATAAAAAGCATCAACCGCGGTTTAGTCTCAGCCGGGATATTAGGAATATTCCTGTCGACGTATGCTCTCTATGTCGAAATGGCAGCGGAGGCAAGACCGGGGTATAAGGCGCTGTGTGACATCTCGGAACGCGCCAGCTGTTCAAGGGTCCTTACTTCTGAGTACGTGTCTTTTTGATTTTTGTATGTAGCACAGATATAATATAATAACTATGTTTGTAGATAATTATTGTGACGTCATTGTTGTGTGTGACTGTTATCGTGAACAAATAGAATAAGAAAAAAAGTAAAGAATAATAATTTATAAACAGTGTGGTTCTTAGAGGGTAATAAAAATCGTAATTAGTCTCAATAACGTGCAGTGCCGTTTAATTTTCAGAGGTTTTAATTTTAAATTCACTCCAAAATAAATGTTGAATATTTCATATTATGTGCTTATGTAGGTTCCCACCTGCTTTTGGAGTAAAATTGTGTATGAAAAATTAATTTTGTTCTATCGAGCTTAATTTTAAGCATTTCTCAACATTTCATCAATTTATATCTAAAATTGAAAACTTAATAAGTAGGTATCTTAAAAAATCAAACAAAAACGCAATATCATAATAAATAATAGTACTTATTATAATAAATTCACAGTCTATTTTTCACCTTCCGTGTCCATATTCAATCTTCAATCTTCAAGTCTATCCTTTTTCGGGCAATAATGGGCAGCTTATAATATGAGGGTGAACCCCTTCAAAATTCAAAATGTATCAGTAGTTTCTGTGTTATTGACTTATTTTCACCCTACTTAAACTAATATTCTACTAGCGTTTGACCCGCGACTTCGTTCGCTTGCTCTTTATAGTATCCCTTCAAACAAATTAATATGTATCTCCCTTACATAAAAAATATTATTTTTGACATTTAGGAAATAGGAAACGAATGCAATAGTTATATCTTAGAAAATATAATATACTAGTGGTCCGCCTCGGCTTCGCACGTGGTACATATTTCGCAATAAAAGGTAGCCTATGTCCTTTGACCTTTCTCGTTTATCAAAATATCTCCATACCAAATTTCATGCAAATTGGTTCAGTAGTTTAGGCGTGATTGAGTAACAGACAGACAGACAGAGTTACTTTCGCATTTATAATATTAGTATGATACATACGGTATGAAATTACTCTGTTATTATAATAAATTAGCTCTATTAAGTAGGTATATAATCTTTCACAATAAAACTAAAAAAAAAACAGCTAAGTAGTTAACTAGGTATTATTTAAAAACGAATTTTATTAAAAACTAGCTGTGCCCCGCGGTTTCACCCGCATTGCTCCGCTCCTGTTGGTCTTAGCGTGATGATATAATGTAACCTATAGCCTTCCTCGATAAATGGGCTATCTAACACCGAAAGAATTTTTCATATCGGACCAGTAGTTCCTGAGATTAGCGCGTTCAAACAAACAAACAAACTCTTCAGCTAGATTTGGGTTATAGAGCGTAGCGAAATTCAAAATCTTTGGCAACACTAGCGGATTTAAGTACGAAAAGAGTTTGAAATCCAGCGGGAAATGTGTAAATCCTCTATTGAATATTATATTTCATTCAATTTCAAATAAATCGTTAAAAAATGCCCCTGTTTTCACTCGGATCGTGGGGTAAAAACGACACTACCGTTCAAAAATAATGTACCCTGAATTCCAATAACTCTACGGGCTCACAGCTTGCACTATTGCAGTAATAAACAGTCCTTTGTTATTTTTTGCAGATACTCAAAAGGTTTCGGTGTTGTGGCCAAAAACTCCGCTTTTGAGGTGCCGAACTGTATCTATGGGATTCTCTTCTATTGCATTATGATTTTTTTGAGTAAGTGGTCTGGTTTAATGATTTTTTAATGTCGTGATTTGTTTGTTATTATTTGTCTGCTTCAAATAAACATTTTAGATGTTTAGTTCATATTACCACAGACTAATAATAATATACTACGTATACACATACACGTAATATGATTTTTTGTGCGATTGTTTGTTATCGAAATGAAATGTTATTTTTTTAAGTTAACACTTTAAAATTATGATAAAAATTGGTACAGCTATAAATTTAACATCCACATAAAAAGTGTATCGTATTAAATGCCGATCAAAACACAGCCCTTATTCAAAATTGAATAGCAATATTTCTTGCTCATTACGACGCATTAAACGTTAAAAAACGCACACGGGCGACGCGTAAAGTAATTTAAAAACTTTAATGGCACAATCAGGCGCAAAAACAATCCATGAAGGCATGTGCATAAAATTATCCTGCTCAAATTGAGATGTCATCGTAAAAGGCAAAAACGTTGCTGAGGACGGGAATCGTTTGTAAATTATGACCACCGTATATTTTCCATAGTGTGTGATTACATTCGTAATGACACTAATCGACAAGTCATTTCGCTGTAGGTAGGTACTTAGATAATATTATGTGTGTGTTTTTTTGTTTGATTTTACATGTACATATTAGATGTTAAAATTGTTTACTGGTGTAGGTAATTTAATTTATTATAAGTATCGAACGAATGCATATAAAATTTTTCGATACAAAAAAAAATATTGTCCACGAACACATCTACGAATTATATTGGATAAATTTTCCCGTTATTCATAAATTAGCAAAGAATAAAAAATATTATAGAGACAGATAATAAATCATAGAAAAGACAGCTCTATGGTGGCTCTATGTAACCAAATCGAGTTAGAAAATAAATATTATTATA
>CAJQZN010027492.1:0-12579 GCA_907164685.1 Colias eurytheme | reverse complement strand
TAAGTGTGTCGTTACGCTGCAATTTTATTTTCTCCATTGCTTCACAATAATTAATAACCCTCATTGATTTCATTTTCGCATTTGTCATGTGAAATAATCCTTTTCGTTTTCATGCAATATTATCATAATAATTAACCGACTTCAAAAAAGGAGGAGGTTATCAATTCGGCCGGTATGTTTTTTTTTTATGTATGTATACCGATTACTCCGAGGTTTCTGAACCGATTTATGTGATTCTTTTTTTGTTCGATGCGGAATGGTGTCGAATTGGTCCCATAAAAATTTTATTCGGATAGGCCCAGTAGTTTTTATTTTATGAGCATTTTTGTCTGTATATTGTAAATGTTGCAAGTGCAAGTTTGAAGTCGGTTGTTTTTAAAGCAGTTATCACTTGTTGTTAATGTTCTGCTATTGAAGCTGCAGACTAGTGTATGAGCAGCAGCCACGGATCCGCTTTCCGTATTCTCTATGAATATCTTGAACGAAAGTTATTCATAGATAAAATATCCATGGTATTTCTAAGAAAAGTTTGCACTAATTAGCAATGACGAATAAAGAATCCAATATTCATATACAAAAATAAACGTTTCAGCACCATTTTAGCGCTCCTATTTTACCATGAAGTAATTGCCAAATTTATGGCAGCCTACACTAACGCAATTGCGGTGGGGACGGTGTGTATCACTTCAAATTAGATTGCAATGAAAACGCAAAATGTCGCAAAGAAAAGTGACCCTTATTTATTATAAGAAATGTACGTTAATTATGACTGTTGGAAAAACAAGGCTGAGAATTAAATGGATAAACTTTGTAATTGCCTTAAGTAGTTTTGCGGCTGAGTGCTCTAGTGTTTCCTTTATCTTGATGAAGACAACGGAGTTTACTTCTTTTATTTTATATTTAGACAAGAAAGTAGAATGTTTTTGTTGAAAATAATATTTAATTTGCTTAATTTGTAAAACTAAATCTCTGGATAAAAATAAAATGTTTACTTAGTTGATATAATTGATTTATTTCTCTGCAAACAATATTTTTGAAAATCTATACTACTAAATAACTGCAAAATAATCGGAGTAAAACTTGCGACGAAGTTTTAAAGTAAAGGAATGCTTCAAATTCGTCTAAACACCATTTGAAACTTCTCGAAGACATGCTTTTGGTTTGAACTCAAGTTCTCAATAGCTTGAAGCGTTGCGTTTTCTATTAAATTTTATAGATTGATCATTCATGATGACGAAAAATAATATTCTATGTATAAACATAATTTGCAAATCCAATTATTAATAACTTTTATCCATTCTGTTTGTTTGTTTATTATTAGGATTTAGGGTATAGTTTAACAATCCATAGAACTATTAACTACCTACTCCTTAATATTAGAAATTAGTAGAAGATAGAAATAGGGTGATTTAGAAATTTTATAAAATAAAATATTAAATATTTCGGGAAGGCCATAAACAAAAAAGAAGAAAATATTAAATTGCTTAATCACGCTTTTTTACATTGCAAAGAACTGAAGTAATTTCGGTACATATTTAAAATCATAAATGAGAAAAAGATCGTTGTGTTGTTTTTATTATTATCTATAAAATATGGTCCAATACCTACAGAAAAAAAATTTGTAACACATTATACCAAAACAATTCCCTTACAAAATTCGATACACTGAACTCTAACAAGAAAACAAGGAAAACATCTAACGTAACCTTACATTACCTGAATGTGCCTTTAAATTGTCTGCACTTGTAACAAATGTGCTAGAAATTTAAAAACAAACGCTGAGTCTGCGTTGAGGCAATAACTCCGCTAATTGCAGCTATTTTAACTAACCAGCACGAGCAGTCTTGGATTGCGAAATATTTTTCCCTTTCAACTATATTTTCGTTCGGAGCTATAGTTGCACTTTTCCAAGTGCTAGAGCTTAACATATTAACAATTAATTAGCAAGACTTTTAATTTGAAGTTTCATTTTAATTCTACTACATTTTGCATAAGTATAATTTACTGCTTAAAAAAATTAGAATTGTACAGAGTATAAGGTAACAAACGAGACTACCAAATATTTATAACAGTCTAATAATACAATAGATATTATATTTATGATAACACACATAAAGCCGGTATTACAGTTGACATTTGGCATTTTAACAACCAATCAACTCAGAGTGCTGATGAAATCGGATCGAGTTATAGGGTAAAATAAAATAAAGTCATCGTACCCCATCAATCATTGGTGCCTCTTCCCGTGACAAAGTGGTACCACTGACATAGGAAGAAATAATTGATTTTTAGACTCAATGACCCAATTTATTTAGGCGATTTGATGTTATGTGACGTTGATTGATTTATTGAAAAAATCTAATGAATTTTCATGATCACGAGAATTTGTTGAATCATAATCGAATATTGTGCATGTCGATTAGGTATTGTTTTTGATTCTTTTAATTAATGCTGTATACATGTTGTTATTAAATGCATTTTCATTTCCCAGTTGTAGCGCATTAATATACCATATCATTCCGATATTTTTTTGATGAGTAACTAAGTATTTTTCTCTATTGCAAAGAATAAGAATAGCTCATTCATCCAACTAATCTTTCGTTCATACAAAAGACACCAAATGTTAATTATTACACGTGAAACGGCTTATCAGGAATGTAAATGCTCAAGATTTATAAGTGAACTCGAACATATAAAGCTTATTTCTTTTGCAAATACTCACTTGCTTAGAAGTGCTTTACGCTCCATGCTTACGTCGGGGATTAGCCGTTTCGCGTTTAATTATTAACCTGGTGACGAGTGCATTGCAAAAGACTATCGATTTAATATAAATAGACGAGACACTGAGAAATATTCATGATCTAGTGAGAATGTGTGCTTGCCAGTATTTACGTTCCAATGCAAAGGGGATCTCACTTGACAGTTTGTAGTTGTACGAGTACTGTCTCGAAGCGATAGTGTATAAATAGTACAATCGTTGTATAAATAACTAGGTGTGCCCCGGGGTTTTAGCATTGATAGGCTCCTGTTAGTTTTAGCGTGATATGTAGATGGGTTGATATATTATGTAAAGGTTTCGATAAATGCGTTATCTAAAACTGAAAGATATTTTTATCAAAAGGACGTGTAATTCCTGAGATGGGCGTGTTCAAACAAATTATAAATAGATATGCATATTTCGACTTAGATGTACTTAAAATCATAGTTACTAGACTTATTAAATTACTAAATAGATATAATATAAGTAGTACTATATTACAGTGACATATCTGATAAAATTATACTCTTTGACATCATGTTATAGATGAGAATGTACAAAGTTTATTTGACGTTAACCGAAGTGCTCTTATGCGGTCGCCACGCGGAATAGGAGGTTTACGCACAAACGCTTCTGCTCTCCAGCTTGTAATTAATGTCGTATTTTTAATAATTTCACAGTTTGAATATTGTGTGTAATTTATTAATATTATGTTATTACTATTATTACTATTAATATGCGTAAATCCAATATTCTTAATATCAATTAAGTGAATAATTTCTTGTTCTAATCAATTTCCTAATAATTCACCTTTTATTACTTTAAATACATTCTGAGCCAATAATTTAGTGTAAGGAATACAAAAACTCGTTTATTTTGTTAACTCCAACTTCAACCCTTCAAGAATAACCCCATTACAAATTTTACATTACCGTACTCGAGGAAATACCATTTACACTTTCAGTTATTCCACAAAACCTAATCCTAAGTTTTCATACGGGAATATCACAGTACCTAGTACCAAAACAAGAATTTTGATTTGTATTGGCAGAACGTCACGCGATTCTGAAACTAGAATGTTCTATCGAAGGTGGCGTATGAGAAAATATCTCTTCGGAATAGCCTATTCCTCATGCGAGCGAGTGACGGGTGTTTTGTGAAAAATGGCGGCAGAAATAGCACGCTAATGCCTCCAAGACACGGCAATTTTGACCGACTTTTATTCTTAAAAGATTGCCTTTGTCTGCCACTTACGTAATCCTTTGAGACTTATACTAAAATGTTTTCCGTTCATATTTTTATGACAAATCCATTTAATTTCTGTGAGATATTTTGATTTTAGAACGGAATAACGAATTTCGTAGAAAAATCCCTGTGTAACATTTATATTTTAATTTACTTTCACCTTTAGTTAACTTTTATAGAATATTTAATAAACATTTCCTAAAAAAATATATTAAGATTTGTTATTATGAGTCTTTGAAAATGCCAACTTTTAACGGTAGGTAACCCTTTTTAAGTCTCCATAAATCCACAAATAGATAGGCACATATATAAGAATTCATCCTAAACTGGTCAACATATTATGTTTATCTTTATTAAGCCGCATATATTAATATTCAGAATATACTTATGAGGCCTTTTTTTTTAAACCATGGTGAAAACTTAGCCGTCCAATCATCCAATAAAGTATTAAAACATATTTTTGAATTGACGGTATTCAACGAAAAAGTTTTCACCGTGGATTGAAGAATCAGCCCCTAGATATCGATAACTAAAATATATTTCAATATTACTACAGCTTCTGGCTGTACACTAAAATGTTTATCCCGAAATCCAAAAACACAAGATATTCAGTTCGCGTGCAATCCAGACCCGACTTACAATCGAACAATACTCATAAAATGCCGGTAAAATGCTACAACAGTACCGACATCGCTGACACGTTTTTACGATTTATAGCAATCCTTTTAACCGCAATATTTAAAAAATATAAGGATAGACGCGGCCGAGTGAAATATTATGTTGGGTATCTCTGCCGAAATTGTGATTGGGGTTTAGGGACGATAAATTCAGTTTATTGCCCAATTTTTGTTGGATAAACAGTGGAATTTGGTTTTATTACAATTTTTGGAGGAAGGCTGTTATCGGAGCGAGTAACGATCATGAGTGGAAAATTTATAAGCGAAAATGAAGACATAGAAAATGCCCTTCCTTTAATCTACCTAGTATATAAGTGATGCTTAGAGATACCTACTATAATATATTCTATCCCATATTTCTATCGAAAACAGTGTGATAAATGGGAAGGTTTTTGAATAAACGTGGGTAGTTCCTTCTTCCTATTTTGAAATTTTGGCAGCACTATTTAATGATATGATGTGGATACACATTATAATATCAAAATAATAAGTAAGCTTAACTTAAAAATTTTAACAGAAAAAGTAAAAAAATAATGTAAACGTTTAAACACTCATTGCATCCGCACTTAAAGGTGCTAGAAGTAAGAAAAGAACAGTCGGATAAACACCAAAAACGTTTTGAATATTCATTAACTATAAACAACGTTGGCGAGACTGTCTACAGCCTATCTTTATGGCTAGGGTGCATCTAAATGTGCTTGCAAAACAGAGGTCAGTGTATAATAAGCAACAGCTTTTTTCTTATACATATAGAGCATCTCTCTTTTGTTTTGTGCAAGCTGGAATATAATATGTATTCGTCTCAGTTTCACATTTAAAATTGCATCTATAACAAAAGGAGTAACCACGGCCATAGAGTGTAAGTGCCTTGTCTTAATTTTTTCGGCTGTTGTGGTGTTTTGTCAGCGTAGTTTTTAGGTACATACAGCGAAAATATAGATGATTGTTCAAAGTTTTACATTATTGTGTTTTAACCATTAATTCTTGTCGATCAAAACTTAAAAGTTAAAATAGTTAAGACGAAGGACTCCATCTATTGACAGTACTCGGCAGCGGGCAGACAACTTGCTTGACGCAAGGAAACTTTGCCTTCAATAACTGTCCGTAGTGAGATACGTCCAAACATTGCAATATTAAAAGACTTCGAAACTAATTACTTACCGGGCCATATTCAGAGATAAAACGGTGTGTTTGTGCAGTTTTCAAACACTCTAGACAAGAGTTAGACGCCTGTGTTTATTCAAGGTGTAAGTTTAGTTCGAGTACCTACCGTCGTAATAGAGAAGTTTGTTTTCGAGTTTACTTGGTTTAATATTGAAGCGTGGATCCAGTGGCTTCAATCCTCGTGTGTACTTTGCCTGTCAGCGTAATGTGCATCAGAAGTGAGGTAGAATTTTTATTCCTTGCACGGAAATTTTACGGCGAAGTAAGCTTCGTCTTTACGGTCAGTTAGATTTCTTTTCTCGGGGTGAATACTCTTTGGTATTTTAGACAGTGTGTGTAATTTATTTATATAAGCTTGTGAATGTTTCTTGTTAGGTTTTTCGTGGGCGTTTTATTCTTTACCTTTGTCAGCTATTAATCTTAAGAACGTTTCTTTCGTATTCTTTGTAGTAGTTAAAATAAATATGTCGCTTTGAGTTTGAAATAACTGTAAAGGTACCTTCTAAAGAAGTGTGCTCCATCTTTGGCCTTTTTATCTTGCCAGCAATGATCGTGGTCAAGAGCTTCCCTATTGACACAAAAGTATTCATTTGTGCTTGAAATAGCTGTCAAATTAGTGGACCAATTAACCAAATATTTCATAATAATTACTGTACATTTATGAATGAGGAACATAACTTTTCAAATCATAAATGAATCATTGCTTTATTTTGTTATTAACAGTTTTTTTTTTTTAAAGTGAAAATGTCTGTGAAATTCTGGATTTTCATCCGAAAATTTTAACTGATTGATCTAGGTACAGAACATGAATACTGCGTGCGTCCATCCACAAAGCTGCGGCGGAACATCAGGATTACAAGCTATACCTACAATATTGAATATAGTAGTACGTCTATCCGAACAGTGTTTTATTGTAAAAGAATATTTAACCACAAATCTACAAACATAGTATTTATTGCGTAGCAGTGTAAGAAGTTAGCCTATTTTTAATCTTATAAGACGTGGTTTAACATAAATATAAACGTGTAATAAAATAAAATCCCAGCTAATGTTCATGTTTAACATTTGATATTGAAGTTTCATATTCATATCTCGTTCCATTTTTGTGAAAAGAAAAATACATGTGCACATGCAGGCAGCTGGAAATGCCGCATTCTCTCCATCCGCTCTTGTTCAAGATCCATTCAAGAGGAACCAAATGAAACTAGGTTATAAACAATAGTCGTACAACTAAAGTAAATGAAAATGTCCACCATTCTGCACTCGTCATTGTCACCAGGAGCTCGACTTTCATCAATAACACACATGAAGGCATCATAATTTACGTTCCCCGCAACATCAACAGTTTAAACAAAAAAACTTTCACTCGGATAACTTTTCATATTTTTCAACATGGACACAAATAGGTCACAGCTCGGGAGCGGGCCATTGTTGCAATATCCCCAACAATGGGTAAATGGGAGCAGTTGTCAGCCAATGGCTTTGTCCAATATCTACTCGATGCATAGATCTACCTATGGCTTCCCGCATTCAGATATCGGTGAAAAGAAAATACTAGAAACATATTGTGCAAGATCGAGTTTCATATTCATACGTTGCATTATCGAGCACTGCGTGTCTTTATTGGAGGTTCTAGTACGGCCTCGCACGATGTGATACAATCATAGGTACAAAGCGTGTCATAGGTAAATATAATGCAGTATTTTAATTTACCTACCTAAATTACCTTTAGTATTACCATTATACAATTGAATTGGACGGTACAATAAAATAAAAAAATATTAAATAAATTTTTTGAGATTATTTCGGAACCTGGACGCTTGATATTAATCATAACTCAATAAATTTTAAATACATTAGGTATGCATTGGCCATAAGGTGGCATGCAGAAATATATACTTACATTACCTTCATAATAATTAATAAAGCTTTTCTTATAGTTATTAGTTTATTACCTTTAGTTATAATTAATATAATCCAATCAATTCAACGTGATAAGAAAAAAATCTACGATTTTATAACCATACTAGCGGTCCGCCCCGGCTTCGCCCGTGGTACATATGAAAAATAGATGTTGGCCGATTCTCAGACTTAGCCGATATGCACAGAAAATTTCATGAGAATCGGTTCCACCCGTTTCGGAGGAGTATGCAGACTAACATTGTGACACGAGAATTTTATATATAAGATATTCATATAGAAAGTAACCGAAAACGCTTCATACATCCGCTCTACTATAAAGTATAAACATAGCTGAAAAATGAACTCTTTACTACATTACCTCTGAAAAAGATCGACTGAAACATTATGTATGTAGATTTGAGGTAGAATATTCTTTTACGATAAAACATTGTTCGCATAGACGTACTATAGTGCATAGCTTGTAATCCTGATGTTCCGCCTTACTCCATGAAGTGACGGTATTGCCATGACGCGGTCTTCAAAATCTAAAACACAGCTCAAAATAATATTTTAGAAAGCAAAGACGCTATAAAACTTCTAGACTACAATTACTTCCTAGTGTTTAAAGTCTTTTAAATAACATCTCGTATCCTAGTCCTCCAAGTCCTTTAAAAAAATAGCAAAAACTAAACCACCACCTTTTTTGCCAGCTCTTACCTTATTTTCTTATCTTATCTTTACTCTTACCTTATTATTCTTATCTTTGGTTTATAAGAACGTAATACTGAAGTCTTTTAATTTCATAGAAAATTAAGTACCTGAGTAAGTAAGAATAAAAATCAATATCTATTAAAATTACGGGAACCATTAAATAAATATGTATATGATTTCACATTATTATACTGGAATATTTAATTAGCTGATGATGTTTAATCGAAACTGTTTGATACTCACTTCAGTTGTTATTTATATTATAAATATTATTAATGTAAAGTTATTATCGCTTATTACCACTTTTATCATGTTAATTAAAACCCAATAACATTTACAACAATCAGATATGATCAATAAAATAACGATAATGTTGTCGTTATCAAATTTTATTTTAACTTAAATCTTTTCCCAAAAAAAATCTATAGGTAAGTCTCTTCAGTGCTCATCATCATAGTTTTTTATCATCAAAAAATCCTTCATCACATGAGCAACAAGATCATCAACTTAATAAAATAATGAAAGCTAATACGTACCTACTTATTTGATATTTCTATTTCACAAACACGCAAAGATCTACAACAAAACATGAAACAAATTATATAACAGAAATTAACACGTCGTAAAACAATATTGAATTGTATATTAATTTAGAACGAAAACACAACATTCATTTCTGTTATCGAAAGCATACAGGCGCGCTCGAACCAAAGCTGAATTTAATCTCGACAAGAACACAGTAAATACACTGTGTCGAAATATTCGCGCATTATTTCATAAATAAATACGTCTTCGTTACATAATGTTAGTCAATATTGGATTGGTGAAGCTTTCCTCTTGTTGATTAGGTGGCATTAAATTCACGTGTTCTAATTCATAAAACGTATTAGCTTATTTAACCCATTGACCACCGTAAGGCCCGATCGGGGCGCGACACAATAGATTTTCTATTGTGTCTGTGATTCCGAGGACTGATGGATTAAATACATATTACCTGAAATTGCTAAGTAAAGTGTATTTAATTTGATCGAATAATTTTATCCCAACAGTTTATTATTAACGACTTATTAAACAAACAAATCAAAATGGTTACATTCATCTATTACGCTTTGGTAGAATTTTACCGCTTCAATTAATAATTTCCTTGTTTGGTTTTGCAATGTCTTAACAATACGTATATTATCTACAAGTATATTATCGTACTACGTATATTATCTACAAGTAATATTTTTCTAGCTACATTGTTCAATCGACATTATCCATACAATTTCACCAATAAAGCGTACTATCTTCATAAATCACTAAATCAAATAACCATAAACATCGCGCCAATAAAAACGACACTTTAGCAAAACGAAAATATCCACAATAATTCAGCGAAATGGCAGTATCATCAAATAATACGAAAGGAAATACGAAGACAGTCTACGCAAATAAATGAAAATTCATCCGAGCAAACAACGGGAACGGAATCTTGTTCACGTAACAAAGTAAATATCTTAACGCGGTTGCCTTAGTGGCTCCCAGTTTAGTGTTATTTCAATTGTAATACGATGCTCCGCAGCGGATTCGGAAACAAAAGTAAAGCGGAGCCTCCGCTTTACTTTTGTTTCCGAATCAGAAATTAATTTTATTGTATTGTGTTACGAGAAAGTGCAACTTTATGTGTAAGACTTTGGATAAAAACTAGATACGTAAGGCTGGTGAGTATTTTGTGAAGATCAAATAAAAGATAAGTAAGTATTCACGAATAATTTCTGACAACATTTCTAGTTGTTTTAAAGTAAATTTTTATAAAATCCCAATTTAGGTTATTGAACAACTAAGTACTTAGATAATTTTATATGCATATCAAATAGCTACAAGTGACATGACATAATGTAGGTAAAAATTTTTTTCAACAAAAGAATTTTTCATAACTAAGTATATCAGCTTCAAGATCTTAAATTACAAATTAGTTTATTTAATGTACTTACAATTTAAGAATGGTTATGAACACAGCTAAGCCGCAATAATGATTGCCGAAATAATCACGAAAATGAACCCAAAAATACGATCTAGTAAAAAGTCGCTGTCGTTTTAATGAAAAATATAAAGCATAGCAATTTATCATGTTAAAGTAGCTTTATATTGTAGATTTATTCATCCCCAGATAGCGGAGGGCGGAGATCATATAGCTCCACTTACATTTTCAGATTACAGAATATGGAAGACATCGTCAGGTCGTGGTTTTGTTTGAGTAATAGCCTTTTGCCTTCACTTTAGTGTAAAAAAAATATTTTGAAGCGAACTTATCATAATTATAATATGCTTTCGAACGAAGCCGGTTTATACCCGTAAACCGGCTTCGTTCGTAATCTATACTAATGTATCTATTGTAGAATTTCTCCTATTTATGATTTTATAATTATTTATTTGTCTTAAAACATTAATAAACAACTTTATAAAATGAAATATAAAATAATTTTAATCAGCTCTACAATTATCTCCTTCCATAGAACTGTTTCATGTCTGTTTACCTTTTTATCATTACTCCTAACATTTCTTTCATTAAAGATTATATGAATACAAATGGTGCTACGTTTTAAATCTTAAACAATCTTAAACGAATATTCGATAAGCCCGAGGTGCGCAGATTTCTCAAGGCAATTTCACGCCACGTCGTCGTAGGCCTCTAGTGTAATTCGTCCAAGCAAATACAGGCTGTGACGTTGATATTTTGTGTCTACGTTATTAACATAACAGATGATGTCATTTTCTTGAAAGTCTCGACGCTTTTCTTGGAGGTGTATCTCAAATTTTTAGGTCCATTACTGCTGTTCTTCATTACTTGGTTTACTATACGTATTAATAAATTGAAAATAATTATGAATGCAATAACACCATAAAAAAAAAACATAATTGTCTATTATTAAGCTAATTGATTAAAATGTGAAAATTCCGTCGTAACAACGTAAATTATGTGATATACATACCAGGCTATGAGCATGCGAACAAATTGATTATCTAATATGAAACTAGTACTATTAAGTCTATCTATACTACCGGCTAGCCCCTAAGTATTATCAAGTTGCAATTAAACCACTGATATATACCCATCAGACAAACAAAACATATTGCTGTGAAATTTCAACCATTACCTCTCAATTAGTTTAGTTAAGTGGAGTATTCTCCGTCGGAGGCACCGTGCATAAATTAGTCTTGTTAAGTGCAGTACAGGAATTTAATCCTCATATTTCGTCTGCCCTGGGGTTCGGTCTTTCTAAAATGCAATAAGCATTAAACAAAGCAATTTACCCTTAATAGCGTAGGAGTTAAAATTTATTATCGCGTGGATAGTGCAATTATGTCTTTGCAATTTTACGTAGGATCAGGTAGGTATACAAGTGAAAGGTCACGTATCAATAATTTTATTCATATTACCTTAACTATGGATTTTTTTACATCTATACTAATATTATAAAGCTGGAGACTTTGTTTGTTTGAACACGCTAATCTCAGGAACCACAGGCTCGATTTTAAAAAAAATTCACTATTAGATAACCCATTTATAGAGATAAGCTATAGGCTATCATCACGCTAAGACTGGAACGGAGCAATGCGTGTAAAACCGCGGGACACAGCTAGTTATTAATGAATGAATCTTATCGGTTCTTTAATTAGTTACATGAAATATATAAATATTAAGAAAGCATCAAATGTTTAAAGCTTTCAATGTAGAGTAATCGTATATAATGTACATATTTACTACTTATATTTAGTCTGAATGAACAAAAAAAACAAATCAATAATTTATAAAATCAAGTTATGTCTCACTCTATCATCATTCTCTCTATTAAATAACTATGCTATTAAAAGTTTCGCGAACCATAATTCAAAAGACATAGCAAGACCTGTATTTAAAGGAAGAAAATTAACTTCGAACATAGATTGTGTCCAATATGGAGAAGGCATAAAAGTGGCAAAATGTTTCTATGAATGAAACAATTTAATAGTGGTTGAGTAATTGCTTCAAAAAGAAAAAGTTTAGCCCGCGAAAATTTGCGCATTTGAAACTACCGCTTTTGAAAATAGAATGAATGGACATGTCGGAAATCGAGACGTTCGAGATCACAATAAGAT
>CAJQZN010027491.1:0-23426 GCA_907164685.1 Colias eurytheme | reverse complement strand
GGCGTGGAGCTGTCAAAAAGCAAATAATATAATGGACAGAGTATAATAGGTAAATTTTATATTATTGTCGTTGTGTTTTATGAATTGGATATTGCTTAGGGTTTTAATTATTATGTAAGTATTTGTGAATTGTGAACTAACTTTCTTTATTGTTACAATGTCACATATTATTTACGTTGTATTGTAAAACTTGCAAAGTTTAAGTATTACCCAAGCACTGCTTAGTGCTTTGCTTTCAAAATATCTGCTTAATCTGTTTGGTTTCAGACTTCAATTAAAAAAATATTGAATACTGATATGTACATATAATATTATTATGATTATGATATTAATTGTTAGAGAACTTCAGTGTATAAGTCTGACTGCAACGAAAGGATTTTTAAAAAGTTTGATGTGAGTAAGATTATACATTTCTACTGGGATTTCACACTCACTGGTACCACTGGACTGGTATGATTATAACCTTCTTATTAGAACTGTATTCTAATTAATTTTGTAAACAGCAAAATATGTCGATGATTTTTAGTGTAAGTATCTATATGTACTATATAGTCTCGGAACAATATTTTAAGCAACACGAGTGACGAGATATAGCCATTTTCGAGTGTGTAACTACAGACTAACTACCTACATATCTTTAACTTTAAATCCATTTTAGGACTTCAGGCCTTAACTCCGAAATCAGCTGAAACATGAAAGTATGTACTACTTACTTATTTAGTAAAACATAATGGTTTTGCTGTAGTTCAAAACTTAACTAGATATGAAGTAGGTAAGTAGGTAGTTAGGTACCTAATTATTAATAGTTTAGTAATGTGATCAAAATTGAATATTATTGTGTTCCTAGTTAGTTAGGTACTTATCGTTTAAAAGTTACATCTTTTATAATAAATAAAATAAATTATCGTGTTGCGGTGTTTATTTTTAAATTCCTCCGAGACGTCTCGACCGATTCTTATGAAATGTTGTGTGCGGCCTAGGTATATGTCTATTTATTGGGCAAGGTAGAACCACGTTTTCTGGGACAGATTATTAGCCACTAAGCATCTTTATATAAAATTTCCGTATATAAAAGGGTACTCTATGCCACTAAGTATATTATTATGTATGTAGTGTGTGTCGTGGCCATATCGTAGATTTGGTCATTTCATGAAATGGTTGAATGTTTATTGGCCACATCATGATGTGGTTTGAGTAGATCATTGTAAGAAATCGTTTCTCGATATGGCCAACTAAACGCGCGATTTTTTCATGAAATGATCAAAATTATTTGATCATAATATCGTAAAATAGTTACAATTATAATATGAAGAAAGTCATATCAAAGAATTTACGACGAAGAGGTTCGAGTACTATGGAAACTGCGGATATCTTATATTGAAGAAAAAATGCGAATAAATCCTATAACTATATTTATCAACATGTGCTTCGACTGGAACGCGAGCTTATTTAAATCATATTGTTTTTGTGATTGACTACTTATAGTTATATTATTTATTTGAAATCTATTGCGAAGAAAAGCTTCTGTAGTTACTTACTAACTACTAGTTATTATTCTGTGACCTAACTACCAGTTACTTCTAAACATCATATTTTAATGATTGAAATTCAAAAACTATATAATATGCACTGCACGATCGGCGATGCATACGATAATATGTGTATGTCGCAGTGGTTAAAATAAAATGGCTTTAATATAACGGCTGATGTAACTACTTAGTTCACTTCATATTTTATTTTTTAAATTAGGTTTTGTAACTAGGTATAAGTACCTATATTGTTTCGTCTGAAACAGTGCGCTCCAAATTGAGAACCTGTAAAATGTAAGGTTTTTTTAAATAATAATTTGGATAATATGTGGGTAGTTAGGACCATTATTATTTATATGTATCTATTTATAATTAACTAGCGGTCCTCCCCGGCTTCGCCCGTGGTACATGTTTACGTTTTCTCTACATAAGAACCATCCTCGTACTTCAAGGAATATAATAAAAAAAGAATTATCGAAATCGGTTCAGCCATTCTCGAGTTATGCGCTTACCAACACATTTTGCGATTCATTTTTATATATAAGATGTATTATGTATTAACAATGTAAAATCAAATATATTATAGGTATACTTAGAAGTTAGAATATGATCATGGCTTTTTCGTGTAGATACATGTGTGCATTTTGCATGTCACCCTTTCGCATTTATATAATATTATGTAGGGATGTAACGATACATGATTTTGCCGATACGATACCGATACCGATATTTGTAGTAATGTATCGGCGATACCGATACCGATACCGATATCAATGGCTTGGTAGAAAAATAAATAGTGAATTATGCATAAAAAGTTACCAAGATTTAACAGAGACAACTGTTATTCGTATTCTTTTAATTAAAAATGACAAATCAAAAAACAACAAAACCATTTATTTTAGTATTATTATTTTACAAAGTCAGTTAAACTTTAAGTAATACACATACAATCAGTACCTAATAAAAGTTTATTATTGGTAGAGTTTTTTCAGAAAACAAAGTGCGCACGCGCGGGCGGCCTCCCGCATCGTTCATTGGGCGCGGTTTTTTGAATTGTTTGATATCGGTATCGGTTGTTTTATTATCGGCGATATCGATATATCGGCTTGCCGATTATATCGGCCGATATATCGGTATCGGTATCGGTATCGTTACATCCCTAATATTATGTATTACTTAAGTGTAGGATTGCGTTAAAGGCAAAATTTAAATAGATATTTTCGATGAATAAACACATTATATCTAAGTAAATCAATGATCATGAACGATAACAAATAATACTTGACACTATTTTGTCCGCCCGTTGTCAATGAATGATTAAAATTCTTTATCAAGCGTTGTGCGAGCGACGTAATTACATATAATATAGTGTGATAGTGTGCCACAGTCACCAGTCACGCCGGTTCACATATCAACGCAAAGTGCAAACCAGTTGTCTTTTGTATGAGGTAGTGAGTGGTTGCGTCAAATTAAATAAATTTACAATATGCCGAAAATTCACAATTTTGGTGCCGGCCCGGCGAAAATGCCTGAAGATGTGAGTACCTATTAAAATATATTGAAATAATTTAAATTATTCCACAAATAGATACAGCTTACAAGTTTATGTTTATAGGTGTATGAAGCAATACGAGAGGAGTTAACAAACTTTAAAGGATCGGGAATAAGTTTGATGGAGACCAGTCACCGGTCGTCTACATATATGACCTTTAATACTGAGATACAAAATGTTGTTAGAAGACTGTTGTAAGTAAAATATTATGTCCTATTTACTGAAAATATTACAATATCAAAATACGCTGTTCATTTAAATAATTAATTATCATTTGAATATAAAAAATTGTATAAATTAGGCACATGCAAATAAGTGTAGAAATGCCCACCAATATTTAAATTATTATCAACACAATCGATTCGTGTTTAAACAATAGAACAACTACAAATAAAAGGTGTGTTTTTTTTCCTTATAACGTCGTCTTTACATCAATAATATAAACGTTGGAAATTGTTTTCCCGCTTTAAAGTGATAATATATCTACTAGATTTTCCTTAATAATACTACTATAGATCGAGAAACTGTAAAATTCTATGATTCCTCATATTATAGACATTTTTTTTGGTATCGGGGAGGAAATCTTCAAAAGATACTCTCTTTTGAGGGGAAAAAAAAGAGTATGTGTGATTGTTACCTACTAAAACCTCCTCGACGGCCAAACCCAAAGCATGGTAGCGGGGACTCCGGGATCTCTCGTAGAACGCAATAGAAAATAAACTACAAAAAAAATAGTAGTAAAACTAATAGTCCTAATACTACTCTACTTTACATAGATAATTTAGTTAAAATCTGTAAACTAGATACCACAGGATCAGATACAATTTAGTCGTAATAATATTATTTGCAGAAATGTACCCAGCAATTACAAAATCCTGTTTCTCGCTGGTGGTGGTCAGGGCCAATTTGCTGCTGTACCTATGAATTTAATTTCAAGGACGGGTACTGCGGATTACGTTGTAACAGGTAAGTCAAATATATTTCGGACTCATAATATTTGATATGTGATAGATATTGAAACCTTAATTGAGCTGATTTTTAGTCTCTTACTCTGTACTTACTTCTTATAATTTTACGTAAAGTTTGTCGGATGATTTTTACTAATTCTATTAGTTGGGGTGCCATAATCGAATCTGATAAACGGATCGTACAAATCGGTCCAGCCCTACTTGATGTAGGTTAGGTTTGTACCCAGGCGTGATAACCTATGATCGCACAAGTGAATAGAACTGCCGATTTATATTAATATAACTGCCAATTATCGTACTGTATTTTGTAACCAAGTTATATTATTTCATCATTCAAAGATTTAATGTTTCCTATACTTTCAGAATTTTCAAGTTTAATTGAATTTTATTCCAATTTCTACACATCTAATATCAAAAATTAAAACTGCGTATTGTTCCCAGGATCATGGTCAGCAATGGCGGCTAAAGAAGCGAAGAAATATGGCAAAGTGAACATGGTTTTGCCGCCAACAGATCGTTATGAGAGCATCCCAGACCAATCCACTTGGAACCTGGACCCTAATGCCTCATACGTCTATATTTGTGGAAACGAAACTATCCACGGTACGTTAACTTTTCTTCTAGAACGTTCTAGAACTAATATTTTGTATCAGTTCACTTCAGTTTCTCCTAGAACTGTAAAATGGTCGAGTCTTAAGTTTTCAGGTAGTAAATTTAGATTAAGGTCGGGAGTTATTTCGGACTGTTGCTGATTTGCTTGAGCATTTAGCCAATTATAATCTTACAGATCTTGGTGAAGTGGAAGTTAAATCTATTTTACTGGAGTAAATTGTATTGTTTCACTACAGAATAATTCAAAATGTTTAATTCAGCACGTCATAAACTCATAATTCATTAAACCGTCAATGTTATGCAATTATGCATTATTTTTTATTGAATAGAAAAGATATTAATCCATTACTCCCTCCTGATTCCCGATTTTGTCAATAGCTATCTAATCCCTTTGTAGTTTGGTATTAATAATAAAAATGTAATCACATTTTTATTATTGCTTAAGTAGCAGATATCTATCGCAAAAAACAGTCCTATTACAATTCAAATTTAAAATATTATAGCAATATAAAACACGATCGAATTTTAGGAAAGGGTATCGTGAACTGGCAATAATTCATTTTTATTGCAGGTGATTTAAATATACATAGTTATATTTTTATTGGAACCATTTTATTTTATAAAAATCTAGTTTGGAATTTGTTGTACCTGACTTTACTTTACAAAAACTTATGAATGCAGTTTTGACGAAGTATTGAAATAATTTCGAAACTGCAGCAAAATATTTTGGACTAATTTTGATAAAAAATGATGGAAAAACGCTTCAAACCTATTTAATTGAATACAAAATATATCCGATCGTATGCAATACTTGCCTTATTTGAATGTTATTTATTTTTACTTATTTACAAGCCTTATCATATTGTGTGATAACAAAATTTATATTTATCTTCATCGTCAATAAAATGTTTGCGAGATTGGTAATCTATTGAATACTATTGCGACTAGTGATAGTTGTATTAGAAGTAAGGGTTTTTATCATTAAAGAATATTCTTTGTAAGAACCTAATAAGTATTTGAATAATTAAAAATGAAAATTAGAAGATTCAGAAATCAAATTCTATATCATTAGCGACTTCTAATTAGCCTCTGAATTAAACATCAATTCTCTCTCTCCTCTCTTGAAAACCGTTTTATGGTTGTTTGTTACAATTTCACTGTACTATGAGGGCATCTAGAGGTACACAATATATATGTCGTAGTAATTTGGTTGAATCTGATATTTTATTTAATTACTTTTCATAAACAATTAAATGTCATCATTCAATGAACGCGCTAGTCATTCAATCAAATAACATATTCAACCAGATGACGGTGACACGTGTATTTGAACTGCAGGAAAATAGATTTAGCCGAGGTATCCGAGGTTAAGTAAAAGTTAGTAACCGCATAACATGACGTAATATATTGCAAAACAAACAGGATATTTGAATCCCTGTTAAGGATAGAATATTATTTATCGTTTATATATGGTTACTTGTTTCAGGTGTTGAGTTTGATTTCATTCCGGATACAAAGGGAGTGCCATTAGTTGCTGATATGAGTTCCAACTTTATGTCGAAGAAATTGGATGTGTCCAAGGTAGGTAAATAGATATTAAAAATTTAAAACAATTTCAGTTTATTGTATCGATTTTGTTGTACTTATGGAATAATGGAATATTTTTCTTAACATCTTAGACAAAAAAAAAACCTTAAGAAAATGAACTCTCTTATAAAATTTTGATGAAAATTTCTTTTCTGCGATCTGATATCAGCTACATTATAGATTTTAATAGACTTTATTAGTCAGTTATTGACAACATTGTTTGATAACGTGTTTCCATTTTGCTTGAATAAGTTGCCTTATAAAACTCTTGTTTTCTTACTTATGTTATCTATATCTAGGTAGGTATCTGAGATATTATGTATGATTAGTAAAAAAATTATACGATTAAGAATTTCCGCATTAGGGACAAAATATGCAACTGACATATTTTTTTCATATTTTCAAGTAGATAATAAAATTAGCACATTAAGATTTACGACCACGCATTAACTTCTATACCGAGGAGGCGGTCAAAAGCAATAAAGGAATAATTTTCTAGTACAACAACGATTTCAAAGAATACAGGCTTCCATTTTCCCGGGAAAAACTGCCTGTGCGATTATTACAATCTTGATGTTCGTGGAACTTCTGTCTTATAAAGTTTTACTTTTGTTTTCTTATAGAAGTGTACTTCTATCTACCTTATGTTATATTTCTACTTAAGAATTAATTTATAATCATAGCTAAAAAGCTAATTTACGTTAATGTACATATTATAGCAAAATTTCAATACATCGTAGCAACAACGTCGATTTGTTGACTCGAAACACGTGAGGCGTGACAATCGTCATAATAATATTATTATTTTTGATAGCTGTTATCGTCAAACGCTCACTAAAAATAACTGTATCCGATAACAGACAGATATTGATTATTTACTACTTACTTCATATCCAATATTTTGAAGAAAATAAGATACACCCACTATAGTCCACATAAAAATGAGAAAATAACATTAGAAATGAATACAGTTTCGTATTCCCTGATTTAAAAAGAGTACAAAGTCTATAAATTTATTTATTTATTTATTTATTTAAGGGTTTGAAGGTATTTACTTGATCTAATATGATGTGCATTTTAAAGACCAGTGGGTTTTCTTCCGTTGAGATATTCTAGCGTATTATAATTTTTTTTATCTTCAACGTATGCATATATTGTACCGTAATCCGGGCTTAAAGCTGCTCAGAATCTGAAATATCACTTACCATACTTATTAATTTTCTGTGCTGTTATAAAATTGTAAAAATGCATATAAATACGAATCTTTGAATTTGTGTCCGTCTATTTATCTTATTTATTCTGAGTATTAGGTATCTACGTTCTGGTGCAGTTCTGGTGGTTACAATGTCTACATACTATCCAACCAAGCGTAATAATATCAATAATACGTCAAAGATTTTCTAAGATTTGTGCCTTATCCTAACCAATACAGTCCATTGGAGAAATTCCTAACAGACCTCCATAATATCTCCAGTTTGCCAAAATGCCCAAGTGTGGGTTTTAGTTAATAATTTATATTCCTCTAACCAGTTCGGAGTAATATACGGGGGTGCTCAAAAGAACATTGGAACGTCAGGAGTAGTTCTAGTCATAGTACGGGAGGATCTTCTCAACCAAGCGCTACCAATTTGTCCCGCTGTTTTAGACTGGACTGCGAATGCTAAAGCTGATTCTATATTGAATACTCCGCCTATGTTTGCGTAAGTTGAATTATATATACTTTTAAATTTAAGATAAGTGTGCATTTTTGTAGAAGACTGCGCAAAACTTGTTGAGACTTTTCAGTGTTAATTGATCTACGTCAATTAACATTGAAAAGTCTCGAAAAGTACGTGAGTGTCTATGGTAGGTACAACATATTTTTTAAGATTTGAACATTTTAGGGTGTGGCTAAGTCATAGAAGAGGTTTAGGTCTAGAAACATTTCTGTCTTTTATTTATCGAGTTTTAGGAATTTTAATAATAATTTTTTAACAAATATGTCACAAAGTTTTCAAAATATAAGAAAAGAAAATATTATTTTAGTAATCCAACATCGTTTACTATTGTAAAGGATCACATTGTTGAATCATACTTAAGAAAGTAAACCTGAAGAACATTTACTGATAAAATGAATGACCGGAGAAACAAAACAATTTTATCTTAAGATAAATTAACTAATGACGTTTTGATACACAATTAAAAATTCCCCCGACCCCGAGACGTTGTTTTGTCTTTCTTGTAACCTTTGAACTTGGATCACGTAACGTAATCGAATATTTACATGAATCATTAATTAGTTGAAAGGCAATTTTTAGGAGTTTAAGTTCAACGTTCATATTAAATGTTAACTATGTATAATTTCAAACTTCACAGCAGTTTACTTTTGCCATAATATTATTATGAAAGTTGAATACAATTAGTACAAAAGTAGCTTATAACCTGGATTTACATATTTTTATAATACCAATAACAGAGTGCCTGATAATATAATATGACAAATTGTTATAAAATAGTCCGAAGCCAGGAAAATTAATTTAACGGATACTATAAAAAAATTCCTCTTTCGTTTCTTTTTTATTTTATCTCATGCACAAACACAAAGCGTTTCTATTAATAGAAATAATTATGTTCTCGTATAAATCTTCTACAATTTATGATTAAAAATTTAATCATTCTAATTGTGTGGGAAAATTACGTAGTGCCAATAATAAACGCTCTTTGACCCAGTTGTTTCTTGTGATTTTTATCAATATTGCGTTATCAATTATTATTCATTGTTCACATTCCGGTTGAAAGCGGTATTTAACTGGCTTACACTTATCTTTTAAAGTTTATGTTTGGGTGATGAAATAAAATATTATGTTATAATGCTGTAATATTCGCAAATGTATTATTTATATTGAGTTAAATTTTGCTAATGTCTACTATAATTTTGGATAGTAACTTTGTATTCTTTGAAGTAGGTAGTCTTTGATTAAACTGCAGAATTTATTATAAAAATCCCATTACCTGGTGAAATTCTTTACCGATAGAATAATTAGAATATTTGAGCAAACACGCCACAATATTCTATTTAAATAAAATAAAATTGTGTCTGTTATTTACTTAAATTAAATTTAAGTAGGTACTTTGTGAGTGTTTTAAAATAATTGAAAACCTAGTTCTGCTGAAGAATTTTCTATAAATAATAGAGTTACCTAGTTACTCATATATTTTAACGGACAAGCTGTCATTTAGGCAGAGATTTGCTCACATTTCCATAGTTACTCGTAGTAACCACATTCGTAATCAGATTCGAGTTAACTCGATTTACATTATATTGCGGTTTGTATGATGAGACAGAATGCGGCTAGCCTACCTTAACTATTTTAGATTGCCTTTCAACTAGTTTATCTAAATGTAATCGTTCCATTTCATTAAGTTTATTTACTTAAAATACGGAAGAATAACAAATAAATTTCTGGGCATTTTTTGCTGCGATCAGGTCAATGCGCCATTATCATGATATTATAATATGTATATCATCACGAGACTTAAAACCACAGAATAAATTGCTAGTCCTATCTACAAAAATTATATGTAAATGCAAAAGTTTATGAGGATGGATGTATATGTTTGTTACTCTTTCACGAAAAAGTACTTGACGCATTCGGGTGAAACTTTACAGTAATATAGGTTTTAAGAATGACACAATATGATCTAGAAGCATTGATTTTGCACGCAGTTGAATACTTGGAGCACAGCTAGTATCTTAAACTAGCTGTTCCGCGCGGTTTCACCCCCGTGGCTCCACTCCTGTTAGTCGTAGCGCAGCGTGATGATATATAGCCTATAGCCTTCCTCGATAAATGAGCTATCTAACACCGAAAGAATTTTTCAAATCGGACCAGTAGTTCCCGAGATTAGCGCGTTCAAACAAACAAACAAACTCTTCAGCTTTATAAGTAATATTAAGTATAGATTTACCTAGAATGCCAATTTTGAGTAAAATATTACTTTCAGTATCTACGTCATGGGCAAGTGCCTCCAATGGATAGAATCCAAAGGTGGTTTGGACAAAATGGCCGAACTAGCAGCAAAGAAGGCATCCATGGTTTACGGTTTAATAGAGAATTCAAATGGTTTCTACTACGCACCAGTTGCTAAGAACGCTAGAAGCAAAATGAATGTTCCGTTTAGAATTGGTTCGGATAAGGGCGATGAGGCTTTGGAAAAGGAGTTCTTGAAGGGTGCGGAAGCTCTGGGCTTGATTCAGTTGAAGGGACATAGGTAAGTTGTTTTTTTATATTTTTGAAGTGAAAACTTCTTTAGCGGCGTTGAGCACTTTTTCTGTAATGGGTATAAAATCTTAAACTCGCGTCAGGACACGTGACCTGATTGAAAAAGCGTAAGACGGATACCATTCCAAATTATCAAACATGCTCAACGTTAATAAACAAGTTTTCACTTCTGCCGGCACTCCCGGAGTGCAACCCGTCTTTTTTTATAGATAATGTTTTATGTTTTATTGTGATGTGACAAAGATGCTGGATGTAGCATGCTTAACTATGTAGGTACCTAAAGTATTTGTGTTGATACCAAGATATAAAAGAAAATTGTATTCAATTTTTGTCCGTCTGTACAAGAAAGTGCCGAGTACAATTTAGAACGATTGAACCCACTTTAATTGAACTTTCATTTGATAATTATTGAGGATTTTATCGCGAAAATTGAAAAAAGCAAATGCAAGCAAAGATGTGTAAGAAAATAAGAACCATTTATTATGAGTAAAGTATGAAACAAAAACAATTTGTAAAAATAACAACAGCACTTCTTTTGTTAAACTGATACCTTTTTATTCCGACCTTGTCCTTGACGTTTTGTTTACGATTGCAGAACCGAATCGTAAATCGATACATTATAATGTCTATAAACGGAACATTAAATACAGGGATTTTTACGATTTGTCCTTTGTTGTCCTTCATATTGTCCTCGGGGTATCAGCTAATTATAACAAGAAAAATAAACAAATTTAGACTTGTTTTCCGTTTTTTGACGATTTTTAAATAAAGCTCATTTGATCTAATAAATAAAGAATAAGGAATATATTATTCCTTTTTGGACCTTGAAATAATAAGAGTAAAATTACCAGTAGCAGAGATGCTGGGCGTCGCCCCGATAACGCAGAATGACGCGTGTTCGAATCCTGCCTAGTGATCGAATTTTTTCTACCGTTATTACTTACTAACTATATAAATTAAAATTACAGTTATTTTGAAAATTTTAAATTATTACGATTTTATATGACACGTAAAACGCAGTCTTTGACCAATAGTCTGGACTATTATAAGCCAAAGGATAAATAGATATATTTTATTTTCCTGAAATTGCTAAAAATTCCAAATGTTTCAAATGTAGCTAAGTTTGGCATTAAATTAAGTGCATGACCAGGCTAATTTTTATGGTCTAACGAAAAATAAAAAAAGGATACTTAATTTGGATAAGGATCTCTTTTATATGTTCTGTGGGATTAGTCTAATTGATGTTTTTTTTTCAGGAGCGTTGGTGGTATTCGCGCATCTATATATAATGCAGTTACTGTCGAGGAAGTAGAAGTTTTAGTTAAATATATGACTGAATTCTACAAAAAGCACGCCAAGTAAAATGTTATTTATTTTTTGTATGTTTGTTTATACAACTTGGAAAATTACGCAATTTCTCAAGAATAGAACTAGATTATCGATATTAATAAAGTAAACTATATTTTTGTATGGTTTTATTCATTACGCAATTTATCTATTGTAGAGTTTTATGATCTAGAGGTAGAACTACTTGTTCTCTAATCATTTTTTGAGAAAATGCTTTAGTTTCTCGTTGTTTGTAGTTGTAAGTTAAGTAAGTACATTATTGAGTATTTTAGTATTTTCTTATGACTGTATTTGTATTTAGAATTTGTATTTTTGATATGTTTTAAAAATATTCATAGTAGAATTAACTACTGTATACTTGTTGTATGTATCTATAGTTGTACTAAGGTATTGCAAAATATGTAAGTGTAATTTTTATACAGTGTTTATACAAATTTTCTACTGTTTTAAGAAATATACTCATTTTAATAATAACTCTGATTGATTTTAAAGTTCAAAGGCTAATAAAATTGGGTCCAATAAATAAAAGTACACACTTAAATACATATTTAATTTATTTTTTGTAAAATTATTCTAATGTGGTAATTATTGTGATGGAATACAGACCACTAAAACATGATGAGTATTTTTATTATTCTGTATAAAAATTAGAAATTGATTGAAATAATATTTAAATTTAACTTTGAGTAGCCGAGCTATCTCACGAAGGCGGGTGCTTATATTTTAATACAAATTTTACCTTTATAAAAATTAAAACTATTGTTATGAAGTTATTTGTAAAAAAACATCAGTATAGACCGGTTAAACCCTTGTGAGAATAAACTAAACTTAATAATTGGGCTACATAATAATTATAATCACTTGATTATTTATTAAAATTATCGTAAAATTGTATATTACAGTAAAAATAAAATACATTGTTTTGTGTATAATTCTAAAACTATACAACCCATCTATACAAAATACTCGCATACCTAAATTGAATTATCAATAGATTAAGTACAGTCCACATTATTATACAAAAATATAAAAAACCTTTCTCTATAACATACTCGTTATTATTTGGAAATATTATCGATGTACAAAACTTCAATTCATCAGTTATTTCTAAGACAATAAAATGAGGTTTATAAATATACAAATATTTTATAAAATAATATTTACACTAATAAATTGTATAACAAAATCGAAGTTATATTTATTGGAATGTCACATAAGTTTAACGCCCTGTTTTGTCTGATATGGCAGTACTTGCCTAAAATACTTGAGCATTCGATTCGTTGATATAATACGAACATCAACACATTCACTGTTTTGGAAGGAAATAAGACGAAATTATGCGTATTTGTGACTGAGGGATTAAAACATTTGGTGGGGGTAAAACAGTGAGTGTGTTAATACACATTGTTATTTAAACTAAACCTAATTATAAAGCTAGCAGAGTACAAAATTCTACATAATATCTCGGCTTACACGCAACAATTCTCATAGATGACGAAGTATTTACATTGTCATGACATGGGTACGATATTTTGTAGTAAGAGACAAAGGGAAAGCGAAAGATTATAAAGAAGCACCATTATAAGCGAATTTACAGATGATAAGCATCTATGAGAATCATTTCATGTTTACATTAAAAAAAATAAGTTTCACCGAGACACGAAACTATATTATTATGTAAATTTGACCAGAATACGACAAAACGCAGTCCATTGCTGTTTACTGACCCTCACTGTCACTGTCACTCTTATCTGTAAGTAATGTTGCATCATTATTATTTGTTTCAAAACATTTGTGCTTCATATCATCAATATGATGTAAGTCATTGTTTATAAGGACTTGCTTGTTGTGATTGTGACGTCAGTAAATTGTTTTTAAGCAGAGGCTAATTTAAGTGTAGGAAAGGGGGAAATTATAAAAGGGAAGAACCGTAGTAGAATAAACATTGAAGATATTATCTTTCCTAATAGGTCTTTTTAAAATGATAACTTCTACTAGTCTTTGTTGCCCTTTAGATCTAAACTTTTCTACTAGATTCTAATTAGAGTGATTAAATTATATAGGTACAAAGTCAACCTTAAGTGTCTTTACTTTATATGAGATGAATAAATGGAAGCTTTTGAATCTTTTGCCTTAGCAATAGCCAATTATTCTGATTAGATAATTATTATCACTAGTAAATAGTATCTAATGCTAAATATCAAATCTTTATCATTCATACAATTAAAAAATATCATATCTAGTTACGGTCTAAGCTGGTAACATTATCTATTATCAAGGAAAATATTTTACAAAATAATGTATAATAGGCTAAGCATATTAAGCAAACCTATCTTAATATATTTTCTACAATAGAAGCTATTATATTGGCGTAACTAATTAGCATCATAAATAATATTAAAGGGGAAAAACATTACACTATAGAACATAGGGGAACAGTATTGATAATACGTATTGGAAATAAGATCTACGACATGCAACTACAAGCTAATCGTGAACGGCTGCGATAGAATATAAAGTGCGCACTACATTGCGTGCTCCAAATACTGACCTTTCTTACCAGGGTATGCGTGCCTTTTTAATCTGTCATATAGATCCTCCTTCGTGCCGTATATACTAGCGTTGGATCTAGCTAAGCTGTTCATTTTTCCGTTCATCCCATTGTGTAAGCTTTCCTTCATGTATGTTTCGTTGTAGAAGTTAGGCATTTCCCAGCCATCTTCTTCGTCGTCATAGTAATGAGCGTATGTGGAGTGGTGTGAAGGAGCGATGGACTCCGCGTACGGGGTGTGCGCTCCGTAGTAGAAGTTCACTTGTGAACCGTTTTGGTCGATAGCTGGCGTTAGCGTTTTCTTTGGTTCCCGTTTCTTTGACGATCTGGGGGAAAATATTTTTAGTTATAGGTATAAATATTATAGGAAGAAAGATATAGTCCGATTTCTAAAGAAATATCAGTTTGCGTGTATACGCTGCAGAAACTAAAAAAAGTTAAGTTTAAGCTACAGCTTTGCATTAGTTGATAAATAAAATTCTGTACAATTTTTGATCCTGAACTTAGTCACATTTGAAAACATTAAAACGAGTTCTAGACAAAATATAAACTCGTAAGTATTAGTATAATACCTGGCACAGATCATCCATACGAGCAGCACAAGGAATATAATGAAGATGACTCCACCAGCGACACCACTGGCGATATACGCAAATTCACTCTTTTCCCTACAATGTCTACCCGTGAAGGACCCGGTACATCTACATGAAGGTTCACCACGAGCATCCTTAACACATTCACCACCGTTGTCGCAGAAATCGATACACAGATCTGAAAAAGAAAATCAAAAGCTTACTATAAAAATCTAGCCTATAAAACTGAAGATCTAATACCCTATCTAAGATCCCATTTCTTCAGGATAAAATAACCCCTAACATTGTTTTCAAGTACCTTCATCTTCTAGATGGCCACTTATGCAAATGGTGTGGCAATTACATTAGTGTGTATTTATAGTACTGGCGAATTACGCCGAAGAACGTTTATGAGGATTTAGATTTAATTTGTTGAATTAGAAAACTTTCGACCTTCTTGCTGTTCATTAGAATTTAGATTAGATTTCTGTAGGTAGGAAACCTAGATAAATAATTACCTGTGCACACTTTGCCAGTGCCGTTGAATCCTGGTTTACACTGACACTTGAATTCATTGGTATCTTGTACGAGAAGACAGTAAGCGTTTGTATCACAATGCATTTCTGGTCCGCTCATATCACATGGGTTTGTGCAGTCCGATTCTGAAGTCTGCAAGAAATATTCGATCATTAGTAATTGACGGAGTGCGAGAGAATTATCTATTTTTATATTCTAAAGAGGGAAGATTATATTGTTTGCGTTCACTAGTAGAAAGCATTAGAAAATCTCAGTGACATAGGCTATTTTTTGTTCCTGGACGATGCAGATTATTTATAGATGAAAAGATATCTTCGATAGGAGTCAGTTTTTACTTTATGCTTTACTTCAGAATGAATGCAAGCTGGAGTATTAACGGAACAAATTTTAATTTGAAGTTTTTTTTTAAATACTTACGGCTCCCGCTTCTTTAGTACTGGTGTTGATTGGGCACGGGATACATTGATTTTGCTGGGTTTCTGACTGGTATGTACCCTTCTTACATTGTATGCAGGTATTCAGGGTTGCGTTCAAGTATGATCCTGAAATTATGGTAATGAATATTGTTTATTCATGATCCACGTTTCCAGATATTATATTACATATATTTAAATTACATTAAACCGATGAAAATATTGTAGATATTATAATTTATAAAGCATGTCAAATCAAACACGAATAAATTTTACAACATGGACAATGGAATTAATAGAGAATTCAGTATAAATATTTCATAGCATGAATACTAACTAAGAGTATACAAGTTAAATAAGATTACCCAGTTGAAATAATAAATAACTGAATTACTCTGAATGAATGCAATCGGTTTATATCGAGTTAAATTTTTGGCACCGAATCTTGTTGCAGTTTCATTAATTATGAACGGCTCAGTTTTGTCCATGTTAAAGAGTCCCTTTACGACCGTTTTATTTTAGTGAAAATTCAACACATGAACTAATAAACGAACGCAATTCATTAATTTCCTTCACTGATATTATCATTTCATGGCTTTAGCAATACAAACAGCATTTAAATCGCAGTATTGCGAATTTAATTTCGAACAAACCGGTTGTGTAATTAAATTAAAATATATTTATAGTGTTCGGACGTAATACCATTCATAAAGTGAAATACTGTGATGCAGCTTGGCTCATGTCCGCTTAAGCTTAACTACTGCATAAATAATATCATTTTAATAGATTAAAGTTTCGTGGCGTTCTGATGTGATTGATTCAGCTGTATCATCGTGTCTACAATATTCATAATATCTAAGTGCTTCAATAAGTTTTGTAAGTTTAACGAATGGGTTAAATTTACCGCCATATTCATCCTACTATATTAAATAAATGAAAATAACGAGTAAGGTTTTGATATAAAATGGGTATAAATAATTACCAGGCTTGCAGACTGGTAAGGAGCACTGGTCGGGCGAAGCAGCGCCCACTTGAGGTGTGGTAGTGCCGGAAGGACACGGGGCACACGCGGCCCCGGCGCCATTCGCGCGCCACGTCCCACGCGGGCACGGCTCACAACCACCTTCGTTGCTTAGCTGCTCTCCTGGTAACAGAATTATGTGAGCGTTAAATACATCGAAAAAAATTACGTAAAAATATATCCAACTAACTAACTATGTGGTTTTTAGATTGTCTTGTAAATCATTTTTAACGAAACTTTATATTTTGGTGTTATTCTTTTTTTCATTGCGGATGTTTGGAAGCTGCCAAGAAAACGCAGCATGACAAAATAAAAACTTGCATTCGAAAACGATATGTGTCGCATTCTTTGTGTTCAAAAACGAATTTTATTATCAAGTATTTTTTAACAGTTATATCTTTATACATATATTTGATATTATCGTTCTGTTTAATACAATTAGAGTTGAAATATTACTATGCTTTAAAGTTTTCATTAGGGTTGTGGCTAAGTGCTCTATTCGTATAACTTTCTCTACCGGTGTTAAGTTAGTTTTATTATCTAGTGAAGACAATAAACTTTTAGCCGGATATTTTGTTATTTAAAAATTATCCTTACCTGATGGACAATCGTCTCTACATTCCGCTGCAGATACAGCTTCTGTGGCTCTCGTTGTCTGTCCTCTGGGACAAGCGATGCACGAAAATGCTCCTTCTTTCGGTTGGTATGATCCGTGACCACAAGGTCTGCATAATTCAGCATCGGCATCGTAGTATTTACCAGCAGCGCATCGTTCTATAAAAAAGTGTAAAATTAGTTTTCATTTGATTTGTACTCCAAACTATATTATCAATATATAAACAAATTATGTAAATTGTGGCCATCAATAATATCGCATTTTGTTTACTAGTCTTAAAGTTATTCACATTAACAAAATAATTGTTTCACATATTAATTGTATAGCGCGATATCAATTATGTATTGTTTCACATTACCTAAATGTGGAATTCTGTAATTGGCTATTTGTGCCCATTAATGATTAATTACTCTTAATATTACGCTATTGGTCTTTCCAATTAAAAACGTGAAAGGTATTTTCATACTATTCAACGAAACTTTAATTTAAACTATCTATATAAGTATTTATTTAAGATTATACATGTATGTTTATCAGCCATCTGGTTTCCATAACACAAGCGAAAGCTTAGTATGGGATCAGATCGTGCCGTGTGTGAATTGTCCCGAAATATCTATTTATTTATTTAAACTGAAAGTTCTCTAAAAATGTCCATAAAATTATAGTTCCTTACCTTTACAATCTCCCGCACTCCTAGCTCCAGTAGATTGAGTGACTCCCGACTGGCCAGCGATCGAAGGGCACGGGGTACATTGTAGTTGACCGGCTTCCGATTGATATGTGCCAGACGGGCACGGCTGGCAGGTGTCGCTTGCCGCGTCCAAGAAGGTGCCCACAGCACATGACACTAAATTATACGTGGATGTTTATTTCAGCTATTTAAATATGATAGAAAGCAAGAAAGAAAATATGATAGAACTAGAATTTGTGAAGCTTTCGCTCATAATCGATGCGATTCGATTTTCCATGTAGATTGAATAACATAGCGAGCGTACAAGATATGAAATATGTGCAACACATTATTCGCAAAACATCGAAGCGGAGGCTTGGATTTCGAACACATGTTTACGGCTATAAAGTTTCACGTACCGTCGTTACTTACGACTACGCCTCTGCTTTACGTAACACGAACAAACAATGATAGTTTATGTAAAAGATAACTTGTGTGTAACTTGCAGCTTTCGCAAAATAATGTGGATAGATCGTAATTCTGAGTTCTAAACAATGTTACTTAAATGTTCGCTTACCGCAATCAGGTGCCATTACGACCTGTCCCATCGGACAGGCATAATCCGATTCAAGTTTCAAGCTCGCTGGGTCGGGGACTGTATTCGGTAGTATACTTCGCACGTCGAATTGTTCGTCTTCGAGAATTAGTTTCTCCAATAGTCGTTTCACAGTTGATCTTTCGTTGTTTCCATTGTGGATAACTGGGTCGCTGCAAGTTGAGAAATGCTGGTTAAGCTCAGTCGTTACGGTTTGTTATCAATGGAATTTTCGAGTAAAATAGCTATATACTGAAAGTTTTGCATTTATAAAATTGCTTTATCTATTTTACTACCTTTTATCTACAATAAAAATATAAGCATTAATAACAAGCGACTATCTAGCAAACAAAGAGGTTTAAAATCTATGTATACGTAATATAACTAATAAGTGCGAGTGCAATTCTAGTGAGAAACTTACATAACGGCTGGGAATGAGATTTCGACGCTATATGTGTCTCCGGCTTGACGTCCTTCCCTGTTGCTTCTAGTCCTATGTGCCAGATAAAATCATGCAATAGTGTATAAGAATCATGCTTAGACAATTAATTAATCGTAATATTGCAAAAAGAATATACATTGTGCAAATAAGTGCACTTGAAGTTATTTCACTATTATTGTAATTTATAATAGTGCTATAATAATCTACATTTGGTAGGTACTAGCATCAGATTTTAGGTGTCGTAGTTCTACATACTTTATATCTATGACTATTGACTACTCCAACACCACCAAAAATAAAATTTCCCGTGTATTTATTACTGTTATAAAAGAATAAATACCACAGACCTGAAAATCTACAAAAATTTCAATTTATACATTCTACATGTGTAGCATATTTTTTTTACAAATACTACTCACTCTTCCACTGGTATGATAGCATCCAAAACATAAGTGTCTTCAGATTTTACAGTTGGCGAGGTAGATACTTGTCTTGTTTGTCGGTTATTCGCTCGGTGATCGCACTTTACGTTAATGTCGAGTTCTTTGCACTCGCGAGTTCCTGAGGGAAATGAAAGAATTGTAACATAGGATATGACTATTGACTTCTTACTTTAGAAGATTGGCGCATTGGCGCACTACTGGTAAAATCTATTGTGAATGTGAGTTTGGTTTATTACAAACATTGTACTTATAGGAAAATTTATATTTATAAAATAACATGCATTCGATGAGGAGGTTTTTATCATAAACTTTGGTTAAAATTTTGGGATAACATACCATCAATTGCATAAGAACAGAAGTTCCAATCTCTATTAAGTTGGTTGATGGCACTGCGTACTTTCTGTCGAAGCACTCCTTGACCTGCGTCATTGCAGAGCACGGAACTTGGGAACAACATGGATATTTTGAAGACGCGTTGAGCAGGTGTAGCAGCTGTAATGAAAAGTTCATTTTTAACGAACTTAAAGACCTTAGTTGGTTGAGTTAGTTAGTTGGTTAACTAAAAATATATAATTGTTTATTTTCATTGAATAATACATACGTGAACAAGCAGGATACACGAGAGGCAGCGTCGGGTCATTAGTTGGGCGCCAGAATCCTTCAGCTCCGCAAGTATAGAAGGGTGGTACTGGTTGTGAGAACCTGAGACCGTCGCGACAGGCAATCTCGCACACCTTGAACTGGCCTCCTGCACCCCAGTCGCGACAAGATTGGTATCCGCCCAAAGGATCAGGTAACGGAGGACAGAATTCAGCTGAAATATTAATATTTTTTATTATATTTGAATGTAAATTTTAACAAAATATATAAGTCGTGGCAGCAAATTGTTTAATATACGTACACAGAACTGTTACTTTGAAGGTGCATGTCGCTGCATTTCCAGCGGCATCGTAAGCAACGTAAGCAATGTCGTATGCTCCCCATGCCAGATTCTGACCCGGTTTGTGTCCCGATTTTTCTAATACTTTTACAACTCCAATATTGTCACTGAATGCAGGTGTATCCCATTTCACTAACGATGATCCATTTTTAGCGATTACCCATAAGTCTCCTGGACAACGGTCCACTTTGGGAGGTTCTTTGTCAACTTGTAATTGTTGGCATTTAGCGCCACCGTAACCATTTGGACACACTCTTTGACCACAATGAGATGGTACAATTCTTTCAACTCCACCAAATACATCATCATAACCAGCCCATGTCAATACCAATCCACTGTAAAGTACGGGTTCTGTTCGGCAGTCTCGGACTTGTTTTTGTATTTCATTTGTTACATCAAGTGCTCTGTTCCAAACTTGTACTTTAGTCAAATGACCTTGGAATCCAGATTCAGTATATGCCTTTGGATTTTCAGATTGAGGTTTACCCAATGTCACCCAAACACTAGAATAAAAAAGAAATATGTTTTAGTATTACGTTTTGTTTTCATTATTTTTATTTTATATGCATTGCAAATTACTTACTATTGTGGTAACGTTCGTCCACTACCGTAGCCTTCAAACTTGCTAGCAATTAATCCTTCAGTAATTAAAGTTAATTCTCCGCCGTTACTGCCGTCCCAAACTAAAGCAACATGGTGCCATTGTCCATCATTGACCGTGGCAAATTCACCGAAACTTAAGTAAACATCTTGTAATTCAGGGAATATAGATACTTGGACCCCGCTTGAGTGAATTTGAATTATTGTTCGTCTGTTCAAAGCGATGTGAGAGTTGCTGAAAAATATATGTACAATGTTGTTAATTTAATAATTATAATATTGATAATCAATTAAATTGTAATTCTTGTTAATAGGACATACCTGACTCCGTAAGCGGTGAAGAACACTCCGCCTTCATCCTGTTGCGTGTATTGAACCCACAATGCAATCGTTAAACTGTCAGCAGAGCCTGTGTCTATTGGTACAACTTGTGCTGCACTTGAACGTAATGGATCGCTGAAGTACATATCGTAATCTACACTAATAGCTGAAAAAATAAATATGGTTAGTGAAAATTATCATTAAATTTGTTTTTTGATATTTTGGTAATTTTAGCTATTTATCTACAAACCTTTTCTACAATCATCTCCAGTCATGTTGAATGGACATTGACAGTAGAATCTGCCAGGTAAGTCGATACAAGTTGCTGAAGGTGGGCACGAATTATCTTTACAATCAATAATGTCTTCATCGCAGTTCTTTCCTGTAAAACCTGGGGTACACATGCAGGAATAGCCTTCGCCCTCATCTATACATGTTGCACCATTTTGACATAAGCCAGCTTCACAAGCGTCGAACTCATATTGACATCCAATTCCTGTGTAGTCCATCGAGCAAGTGCAGTTTAATCCTGAGCCGAAATCTTGACATTTACCACCGTGCATACAAGGACTTCCGATGCAACGTTCTGGTGCAGTTTCACATTGTTTACCGTCTGTTCCGCTTGGACATCTATAAAAAATAAAATAAAATTATAGTTAATGAATTTACAAAATTATACGTATTATTTTAGTTCTTTGTTTGGTTTTTATACTTACACACAGAAGAAATCTTGGAATAGATCAATACATTTAGCATTATTCTGACAAGGTAAATTTTCACAATTGCCAATGTCTTTTTCACATCGCTTTCCAGTCCATCCTGATGGGCAAACGCATCTGTAATCTCCTATTTGATCTTTGCATGAGCCTCCATTGAAGCAAGGATCAGATGCGCAATCATCAATATTTGTCTCGCACATTTCTCCAGTAAAACCTTCCTTGCACTGACACATGTATTTGTTGTCAAGGTCGATACATTTTTCAGTTCCTGCTGGATTGCATGGCTCAGTTAAGCATTCATCAATTTCAGTTTCGCATTGCAATCCTATAAATCCTGGGCGACATTTGCATATAAATCCGTCTAACTGGTCTACGCAGCTCGCGCCGTTTTGACAAGGATCCGAAGAACAATCATCAATGGTATGTTGACAACGTTTGCCAGTATATCCGGCTTCGCAAATACAGGTGAAGTCGTCAGTGCCATCGATACACCTTCCACCATTTTCACAAGGTGATATTACACACTCATTGATATTTATATCGCAGGACGGTCCTGTCCAACCTGGATCACAAATACATTGATGCACGAAAAGTTTATCTACACAAATACCGTGTTTGCATGGTTCATTAGAGCACAAATCAATCTTTTCGTGACAACGTTTGCCAGTGAATCCGGCTGGACACGTGCAGCTGAAATCATTTACTAAATCTGTACAAGGAGCTCCAAGAAGACAAGGTTTTTCGATACAATCGTCCGTATTTATTTCACAAAGTTGTCCTTCCCATCCAGGTAAGCATTCGCACTTGTATCTGCCTTGTTGTAATGCAGTACATGAAGCACCGTTTTTACAAGGGTTACCGTTAGCGGTACAGGGGTCGATCTGCAAAAATATTTGACGTTAGTAAATGCCTTAAAAATAAATTAAAGTAAATTACAATAACCACACATATTATACTATTATTTACATACCGTTATATCACAGTCTATTCCAGTATATCCAGATCGACACAAACATGTATAGTTATTGTAGCCTGGTTCGTCTTTACACATTGCACGTTCGGGGCAAGTATCATTTCTACAATCAGATCTTTCTTCTTGACAATTTATACCACCATACCCAGTAGGGCA
>CAJQZN010027489.1:0-12356 GCA_907164685.1 Colias eurytheme | reverse complement strand
AGGTGCCGGGCAGTGAACCCTCGGCACAGGGAGAATCCTTCTTCAATAGGCATGACGAAAGATTTTGAAATTCTCTTCCATAATGTGTGTATACGTTTACTATACAAGAAAAACCCTATATTTCGGTAATATACTTAAATTGAACGAAGATTAAAGCCATTTTTCAAAAAATATTTAATATCTGTGCCAAAACAGCTCGCAGGTGTCATGGCGTAGGCGTGACGTCAAACTTTGGTAAATACGTAATTATTTGTACGCATTGCGAAGAAAATTAAAAAAGTCTTTATTTAATATGTGTTATAGAAACGAATTACAAAGTTTATAAGTGGTGTGCAGTATTGCAGTGTGAATCCACATAAAAATAATGCTCAAAAATGTGTTAATAATTATTTCAAGCGAAAAAATAATAAGAAATTATTGTATAAAGTTGGCGCGGAGAATCCCGAACCATGTATTCGTGAATTCGCAATTATATTTCTGTTCTGAGTCGATAAAGCATACGTGAAACAATAGAAAATAAATAAAAATGCGTATTCTCAACATATTCATAACAACAAAATACATCTGACGTGAGTTGTTTACTTATGCGTGACGTCACGCGTGTTTTAGTCAAAATGGCGAACTTCAGAATTTCAATGTTTTATTTTATCGATAATCTCATTAATCTTAATGTTTTTAAGATTTCTAAGTCGCTATATTTAATTTATTTATTATACATTTTCCCTTAAAAACACTAATACGATCATTTATGGATACTGTCGTCATGCCTATTGGCGGTACTAGTACCCTCGTGAAGGGTTTCGTAGTAGGCCCACCGTGTGAATCGGGTCCACCTTGTCGGGGATGGGCGACCAAGGGATGAAAAAATCCCCTTTACTTCTGACACCAATGTTAGTTTGTGGTGTATTTGTGTTTTAAAAAAAAACACAAAATTAGTAAAAATTATTTATTTTCACAACACAACTTTTATACACACACAATATATATATTTCACTTTACGAATCACAATATAGAACTTAACGAATTCTATAAAATAGAATAGGGATTCGTCCCCTGCACCCCGCGCGGTTACTGGTACTGGTGCTCCTCTCAGGCTAAGCCGGTGAAACCGTAGCTTAGGTGGTTATGCGACCATTAAGAGAGAAGCTCCTAAACTAAGAAATCAACGCGTTATATACATACAATAACTAATGTCACTGCATCATATTTCCTATTATCCTCTATTTGTGTAATTCGAATCCTTGGGAACATGGAAATTTTTTGTACAACGATATCAGACGGCGACTTTCCGAGATATCCATGACTTTCTGAGGTGAGGTGGATCGCGCGAACCAAAACACCACCGTCCACACCGCGCGCATCGCGCAACTGAGGCACCTTTGAAGCGGGTACAAAAACCGCCCGCTAACGGATCGCACGAGGTAGGGATCGCGCGCGGCAAAACGCGTCTATGGATCGCGCGCGGCACGTCCACACCGCCCGCATCTTTGGATCGCGCGCCTGCCGTGCGCGATGGATCGCGGTGGATCGGCCGGTGTGGACCCAGCTATTGAATAGTATGGATTATTGATGTATGTCAAAGACTTTTGCAAGTATTCAAGGGCTTCTGCGAGCATATCTGCCGAATCTTCCTGTGGCTGCGTTTTCTTCCATTTATGTTGAAAATAAATGGAATTTTCCCCACTCTATTGGAGCGATGGATGGAAAACATGTTATGTTGCAGGCACCGATTAACAGTGGCATTGATTATGATAATTACAATTTCCAATTGTCCGATGACACATTTCGCCAACACAGCCACCCATGCGGTTACCTTCGGACTATGCAAAGGTCGTTGATGGAGCAGTCCTGGATTCGTGTTGCCCCAGAAACGACAATTTTGCCGATTGACATAGCCGTCCAAATGAAAGTGAGCGTCGTCACTAAAGAAGATGTTCTGGCAATCGTCAAACTCCTCCAACATTGTGTTTACAAAATTCAGTCTTTAATCAAAGTCGGTTTCTCTTAATTCCTGTACGATCTGAATTTTGTAAGGCTTCAAATTCAAATCAGACCGCAAAATTCGATGAACAGTCGCTCTGGACATGCCTAATTGTGACTACCGTTTTCTAATGCTTATTTGAGGTTGACGTCGCACCGAGAATTCCGAGAACTGAAATTCGGTACAAGTATATCATCGCAACTATTATCAGAGATAATACTAGAGACCTGTGGAGCAATCTGTAAAGTGCTTAAAAATTATATGAAGTTAAGTATACGTTTAAAAATAAAAGACTGTTTACATACAGCTTTATTTATTTTTTAATCAATATTAGTATCAAAATATTTATGTACCGAAACAAATCAAACTAAGTAGGTATTATAAAATCAAATAAGGTGGGTGACATCAACTGACATGACAATTTTTTATTTATTTTTAAGAACCAAATACTGGCTTAGTTCTGATCCACTACCCGTAAAAACATTGTGTCATTTCTTTAGCACCACTTCCCCTTGTACTAGGTTCTGGTTCTGATGTTGATGTTCTGAATTCTGATACGGTGTCATCAGGTAATTGGGTAATTGTTTGTTAGAGGTCATTTGTTACTAATAACGACATGTTATCTTTCTCTTTTCTCGTTCTCTTCAAAAATCCTCGGAACGCGCTAGCTAATGCCGCACTCCCCGCTCCCCTCTGTAGCGCTGGCTAGTCTAGACACACTTTTGAAATAGTTGGGTACTTATGAGACATCCTGTATATTAAGTGCCATAATTTTCTTTTTTAGAAAACCTATTTTACTAGAGCCAATTAAAGCAACAAAAGGTATATTTGTACAACTACATCTGAAAAAATACTTCAACTAATGCTTGATGCGCTCTGTTAGTTTGTGGTGTATTTGTGTTTAAAAAAAACACAAAATTAGTAAAAATTATTTATTGTCACAACACAACTTTTACACACACACAATATATATATTTCACTTTACGATTCACAGTATAGAACTTAACGAATTCTATAATATAGAATAGGGATTCGTCACCTGCACCCCGCGCGGTTACTGGTACTGGTGCTCCTCTCAGGCTAAGCCGGTGAAACCGTAGCTTAGGTGGTTATGCGACCATTAAGAGAGAAGCCCGTAAACTAAAAAATCAACGCGTTATATACATACAATATTGCTGACACCGCGATATAGGCCGGTGGGGTTTATAGCCCAAGTCAGCAATATTGGACGGTGTAACAGCTCGTTGTTATGAATGAACGATTCAAAAGTGTCTTGAAACTCGAGCCATTTAAAATACGAGTCATCGAAATTTACAATTTTTATCATAGACAATCTTAAATTAATTTCGTTACTAGGACCGCAATGACTTGAGTTTCGGACTTAACACTTGCAATTTCATACTTATCTTTGTCAAGTAATTTTTAGGAACGTAGCTATCATGGAAATAAAGTCAATTTCGGCTTCCATCGAGGTTGGATTTTCAAAGTCGAACTGCGTGAACAATGCACGAAAACGATCCAACCTCATTGCAAGTCCACTTCTTGTCAAGAAATATGATCGATGTCTAAAAGATTTTTAATACATATTAAAGTTGGTAACACGTGCGTCGGCCGGGTTCCCACTATCCCGGTCGATCTGCCGGAAACCGAACACCGGGCAGAGTTCACATTACACCGGATCAAATTCAAATTTAAATTGTCTTTATTTGCTGAATGTAGTTACATAGCTGAGGTACAAATTTTATAGTTTCTTAGACATTCTGCTCGTAGTTGAGCGTGCAAATATCTTAAATTATAAATTACATTATACATAATACTTCACACAACACTATATCTCAATAATAAAATAAAATCAGATATAATATACAGTAATAAAATCGGACAAGCACCTCAGTTGAATTTGGACCTGTGCAAATAATGGACGACAAAATTGTGTGGTGGTTGTACAAAAGGTGTCTATAAGCGCTGAACTACAATAACCTAAAATTTTAATATTTAAAATAGGGCGGTCTTGCGTGATGATATTATTCGACGTACTACCAACATTAAAACAGTCTTGTGTCGTAGTTAGTGAATAAAATACATTACGTTGAGGTTGTGGTTCATTCGAACTAGTAACATTACAAGTCAAACTCGATACATTATTTTTGCATGTTGGACAATTTGTTCGTACATACCCTTTTTCACCACAACCATAACAAACAAGGCTACACTTATTATTACTAGACGATACTTTAGAGTCTTTCTTTGGGCACAAATCACGCGTATGACCTCGACCTTTGCAATACACAGAGAATAACTTTGCTTCACTCGCGGTATTAATTTTATCGGCACTTAAAAATTCAAGTTGAGAATAGTACCATAATTTTGGTACGTATATTTGGTCGGCTCCTGAACCTGTTCGTTTCTTTTCGGTGCCGTCGTCAACTTCGCCTGGCTTTTGATACCTTTTTCATTCTTTCTCACATATTGTGGAGTATTTTTAGTAAAAAATAAAAAAAAAACTCTTTGTTTTATCTGCGACTACAAATAAGGACTATCAAAACTTAATAACACACAACACATACTACAAGTGATAGGAAAACGATGTAAGTGTAACAGGCGAAGTTTGGGTATTATTTCTTATCTTCGCCTGCCTTGTATTTGATAATAAATAAATAAATAAAAAGCCTTTATTGTTGATCTTAATTTAAATTACAAAACTTTTCTAAGTATGCCTCAGAACTAATTACTACTAACATTTACTAACTAATTATACTTTATAAACTCAACAATTTAATTTATATTTAAGTGATTTTAGTTCGGCAAACGGTAGTTACTCCTCAACTTGTCTTCCGACAAAGGCCTCCTCTAAAGATCGCCATTCTGTTCTGTCCCTAGCCTTTCGAGTCCACATTGGACCTGCTATTTTTCGAATACCATCTTCCCACCTTGTATTTGATATATAGATACAAATCATAAACTCTAGTAAAACTGTTCTTAATCATCATCTTCCATTTTTCTTTGTGCTTGGATTCTTATTATTCCCATCATTCATTGGTTATTTTGTTTTTGTTGAATAGAATTTAAAAAAGCATTTAATGCGTTATCGTCAAGATCAAGACCAATCTCTTCCCGTGTGTTAATATTATTTGGATTCACGTTTGTTGAAGTTGGTGTTGTTTTTTTTTTATGCTATAGGATAGCAAACGAGTAGACGCGTCGCCTGGTGTTAAGCGAAACACGCCGCCCATAAGCATCCACTACACTGGGAAGAGGATGTGTTGCTGTCCTCAAAAAGGAAAGAGAGGTTGTTATTTGATTTGGAGGTTGCGCATCAAAATCATTTGAATTTACACCAATTATGGGCGACGCGCTTTCTTGAGATAATTGTAATACATATTGTGGTTTAGACTTGTCCCTGAAAACCAATTCCTCTGCATCGGCAACTATTTTAAAATCATGTTTCACACAAATTAGTATATCTTCCGGAATTTTTTTTATTATCCTTCGCTTTTAAGTGATATTGTCGTTTTTTTCTTGCTCAGCAGCATATAATTCTGGATTTTGTTTAATAGTTTAATGTTTTTTTCTTCTAGCTATTCTACGTCTTTCTAATTCTTTAAGTTAATCTAAGTTTGTAAATGTGATGATGAATGAAATGAATAAACTTTTTTATTTAATATAGTGTTTATTTCTATACTATCTACTAATATAAGACAAATTAACAATTTAAATAGAATGACTCACTACCTAACAAATTAAAAAAGAATAATAAAAAAAATAATTTCAACGTATACATATAATCTCGGTGAAAGTTATGGACTGGGCATTTTTCTGGCAACTTCTGAAATTGCATTAGCAATTGACAACAAAGCATTCCCAATATTGCTAACATTCTCTGACAAATTAGTTAATGCTTGCGCTGTAATTATTTCGGCTTCAACCCGCCGCGCTTCGATATCCGTCATCTGCTGCATATCAATATCCACCGTTCTCTGTATTGAGGACCGGCGTCGGCGGGGTCGCTGTGGAAGGGTACTTTGAAGTGGCGTCGCAGGCGCAGGTACTGAAATATAAACATAAAAAATGTAAATTCAGCACTTGAAACATCATGTTATAAATTATTTATGCTTAGAAAAAAGTCAATAAAATAGTGAAGTGTTACATGTTGGAGCTGTAACAAAAAATCCCAAGGTTGAGTGACTGATGGGTTTATGGAGCATATTTAAAATATTTTAAAATTCCTAGACTTTTGTACAAATATTTACTCGTGGGTAATTCTTTGTTGGGCAGAGAATTAAAACGCAGTTACTAAATCACATCGTATATTCGTATCACAATCGACAGCCATAGTGAAAAGTGAATACAAGGAAAAAAGTAAAGCGCGAGCTATACGTTTATAAGTACAGATAACAAAATTAGATTTAATCTGTAAATGACGCGCGGACTTCGTTTCACACACGAACATTCTTGTACTGCTTCATTGCGTGACGTAGTAATTATGGAAATATCCATTTCCGCACTTTCTGGTATTAAAATGTTTTCCACTACTGGTGCAGACTGAAACGAAGAAAAGAATATTATAAAATTTATGAAATATTGAGAATTCTTAATGTAATGTAATGTAAATTTCTATTAAAATATTGTACATATTTTATATTACCGATTGAGTGAATCTTGTATAACGCGTCGCAAATTCTTGTCCCCCCATTACTGTCACTAATCTATTGTCTAGGGCAGACAACACTGCTAGGTTGTCTGTCCCTCCCCCAGTACGTGTCATTGAAGCCGAGAGATCTGCACAATGTTTTTTTAAAGCACATTTCTTCTCAGCCCAATAATGAAAACAAATGCATTTTTATCTTATTGTTAATGATTAAAATGCAGTTTATGTAAATTGTTCAAAATATCTGAGGCTCGACTTTGAGACTTGCTTCATGTTTGAATTTTAATGAAATTATTTAATTGATACTAGATATTTAAAGTAACAAGTATTACCTTAGCCCAGCCTTGTCCATTTTTAATTGCTCCTCCAAGACAATTCAATGAAATCTCTAATGTTTCCCATTTTCTCTTTGTTTCCAATTTACCGTGCGTTGTCCGAAACACTATGCCCGGGTTTTGTTCGAGAAACTCCACCAAACCTTCTAACTGAGCATAACTTGGGCGATTGGACATATTTACTAAAATTGAAACTTTTATAATTCGCAACAAAATACAAATATTACATTTTATTCATATTTAATCAATTAATTTATCTACACTAATATAATAAAGAGAAAGATTTGTATGTGTAAACACACATTTATTTACAAACGTAAATAATAACAAATATGACATCGGAAGACGATGAACACTGCAAAGCGTCTATATTAGATAATATTTGCTTGTGCTGTGATTTTTCCACTCTTTTCAACTTGTTTTTGGATATTATTTTTTTTTGCATTTGCCCAACACATTATTATTTTGGCATTAGGTCCAAAAACTTTTAAGAATGTATTTTGTATGGTTTTTGCTGCATCAGAGATCAATACTTCTGGAGTCAAGTCCTTTTTGTGAATAGAAGAAACACTGTTCTTAAGAGCCGTAAAAACAAATGTAAAGTAAGCAGATCGTTCCGTGGATGTTACGCTTAAAGCAAATGGATGAAAACTTGTGTCACGTTCAGTTTTTCCAACGATGAGTGCCGGAAAACCCTGCCAGATTAATTTATAAGTTGCATCAGCGTGAACAATTTTACAATCGCTTGCGAGGCTCAGTAAATATTTAGTTGATAACATAAAACGAAAGTAGCGGTCTTTGTCATCGTCAGAAACATCGTAAATCAATATAAAGTTTAGCATTCACTTTGAGTTAGCAAATTTTTCTAGATCCTTCAATTCGCTAATAGTGAGGACTGCTTGAATGGCTGCGAGTAAATGTCCCATCCACTACCTTATCAGTGTTTCCTCCGAGAATTTTTTTCGAGCCAGGTCTCGCATTCGTCGTAAAAGTTGAGAAGGCTTGTGTTCCCCCAACTCCAGTTCAATAATTTCTGTACCTGGCGCACTTCCGATTCTTCATAAACTACGAGCACCCGGTATTTCAGAGCTTATTTTTTTGTATTGGGTGGTGCCAATACGATGTCACTAACGTGCTCAACAAAGAGTATAGTAATACTTACCGCCCGCGGCTTCGCCCGCTTTCTCTAAAACGATTTGAGATTTAAACTGCACATGGTGTGCGAATTTTATTATAATCGGTTGAGTGGTTTAGGAGTCCATTGAGGACAAACATTGTGACACGAGATTTATATATCGAAACTAGCCGTTGATAATTACCTGGATATATCGGGAAATAATGTTCCAGTTTAATGTTCATATAGGTAGGTAGCTTGTATGAAATATTCTACTAAAATTTGGTCTATCATGTACATGAACATTGAATGAACATGAACAAATAATACTACAAATAGAACCAATATTTTCTTTCATTTTCTATTTTTATAGTGTCTTCTTTTTTATAATATTCACTAGCAGCTAATTTTATGTCATCTTTGCCCTCATATTGAATTTTTCCACACAAAATTCTATTTACTGATTTGCACCAGCTGTAAATTAATATATTTATGGTATTATAAAAAAAAAGAAATAATTATAATTGATCCGTATGAACGGGGCATTTAAAGGGATAAGTCACCATCAAGTTACAAATGTTAATTATGTTAATTTTTAAGTTACTTTTGGGTAAATTTTTGCACAACGTTGAACGTGTTATAAATTGAATGTCCTGGAAGCAACTCGCAAGCTCTTGGCTTAGATAACAGAGCCATTTTTTATTATGGTATTCTTTCTTTTTGATAAACTCGTTATATTTGTTATTTTCATTGCCAATTAGGGTTTGTCTGCAATATTGACATGTCTTTACAACATTTTTTAAACATTTTGTGAGCACCCAACCGCAAACAAAATTTTTCTGACCAGCATCATTTTGATTAGGCAAATTTTTTTTAATAATCTCTTCGTTTAGCGGAATTATTTTATTGTCTCCTCACTTTGCCTTTCATTCTGTTCTTCAATATTAGTTGTAGTGTCTTTATTACTTACACTATTCTGCAGGAAAGATAATCTTGAAAAATACATATATCGGGCTCCTTTACGAGCACCTGAATCAGAAGGAGTTGTTTTTTCTTTTATTCTTTATTGTAGCTCTGTGTGGCCGATTTTACCCTCATTTTATTAATTTTTTCCGGATTTATATGTTTTTCCGTGACCTTGTGTAATAACCTTAGCTCCCCGTATGACTTATCGGCGGCATATACACTTTGAAAGTACTCCCATTTTACAATTTTTGTTTCCTTTTCAAATGTGTATGCCATATTTTTTGTCATTAACTATTTCGTAGACCCTTGATCAAATGGGGAGCGTCATAAAGAGGAATAATTTTTTTACTGTTGACACAGGAAAAATCACATTGACATTCTTTTTCATTTCTTAAATAAATTTGTTTTGTTTCAATAACCAAATCTCTTCACAACAATAATTATAACATAATTCTGTCAATTATTTTTTGGTGAATAAACCTACTTACTTAAAATAATAAAAAATACTTGCAAATTGCAATTTTAGTAAAATGCATTTTTTTTTTCAAAAAAAGACCCATACATGTTTTTTTAATCTTATCTAATTCCTCATAAATCATACAATAACAATAACAAAAACCAACTTATAATAAAAAAAGATAAAACTCTCCCAACCCGGCCGGTCCCCGTGGGAGATAATGACCACAACCCTCCAAATAAAAACATACAGATAGAGAAAAAAATAAATAAACGTTTAACACAACTTAAAATAGCAACTTATAACGTCAGAACCCTGTCGACATACGATCGCTTACTGGAACTAGAAGAAGCAATAAAGGAAATAAATTTCGATATAATAGGTATTTCAGAAGTGAGGCGACTTGGAAATAAAATAGAAGAATATGATAACCTTATACTCTGCCACATAGGACGCACACCCGGTAAATACGGAGTAGGCTTCATTATAAAAAAGCTACATAAAAACTACATAGAGAGTTTCATTGGATTAACAGATCGTGTAGCAATGTTAAACTTAAATTTTCAAGGATTCAAGCTATCTATAATACAAGTTTACGCACCGACTGACAACGCTACCGAGGAAGAGATAGAGGAATTTTACCAAACCATTGACAGGGCAATACAAGCAACATATAATACTTTTATATTAATGGGTGACTTTAATGCGAAAGTCGGTGCTCCCCAAGAAGGAGAATATCACACAGTGCAGAAACATGGTTATGGCGTAAGAAACGACAGAGGGCAGAGACTCGTGGACTATGCTCGTGAGCATAACCTAACCATCATCAACACGTGTTTCAAGAAAAACCATAATCGAAGATGGACTTGGCGATCTCCGAATGGGCAACACAAAAACGAGATCGACTATATGCTATCCAACCAAAGGAAATATTTTCAAAATTTTGAAGTCATGAACGTTAACTATCCGTCAGACCATAGGCTAATAAGAGCATCAGTTAATATTTCTAAACAAATGAAAAGCAGAGCTAATTTCACAAACAAGTCTGTAACCCAACTAATGAACGAAGAAGAAATAACCAGATATAAAGAAAACCTAGAGAAAATGCTACTCTACCCAACTACAAACTGGCAGAATACCTCAGTACAAAACTATTACGACAAGATAAAAGACGCTATCATCCAGAGCTTGAAAAAAGTTAGAAAAGATAGAAGAGAATCTCATAAACAACACAGAATACTAACAGATCGCACAGCTTTATTACTAAAAAGAAGAAAAGACTTACAAAGAACAAAAAATAAAACTAGATCAATGAAAAACGAACTCTCGGCTCTCTACAAAATAACAAATAAATACATAAAAAGGGACTACGCCACATATAGACAAAATACAATAGAAAAACACTTAAAACACACAGGAAGTACAAAGAAGGCATTTAAGGATCTCAAAACAAGCAGGACTTGGATAGAAGGACTCGAGAAACTAGATAGAACTGTGTACAAACGATCTGACATTATAAATGTAGCCACAGACTTCTACAGAAAACTATACAGCGATAATAAACAAAATACAATATCAAGATCCACCAATGTAACTGATAGTAATGTGAAGCCAATTTATGAAATGGAAGTCATCGAAGCAATAAAAAGTTTGAAATTAGAAAAAAGCCCTGGTTCCGATAACATCACAAACGAATTACTGAAAATATCACACAAAATACTAGCAGTACCATTAACAAAGCTATTTAACCTAATTTTACAAACTTCTGAAACACCCTCTCAATGGTCAGAATCAAATATCGTTCTTCTTTACAAAAAAGGCGACCCGAAGGATATTGGTAACTACAGACCAATAAGCTTGTTACCTAGCCTCTACAAACTCTTTTCATCCATTATTAATAAAAGAATCAGTACTACACTGGAATTAAAACAGCCGACAGTACAAGCTGGTTTCAGGAAAGGATTCTCTACAGCTGACCATATCCACACAATTGAACTAATAATAGAAAAGTACCAAGAACAACAAAGGCCACTATATATAGCTTTTATTGACTACCGCAAGGCATTTGATATGGTAACACACAGAAGTATATGGGAAAGCTTAAAACAGCAAGGAGTAGAAGACGTGTATATAAAGGTCATCCAAAGCATATATACTAATAACAAGGGTAGAATAAAGCTAGAAACTCTCGGACCTAGCTTTCCTATAAAGAGAGGCGTCAGACAGGGCGACCCGCTATCTCCAAAAATATTTATAGCCATCCTGGAAGAGATCATCAGCAAGTTAGACTGGAGCAGGTCGGGATTGTACATAAAGGGTGACTATCTGAATCACTTAAGATTTGCAGACGACATAGTATTGTTTTCCGAAACTGGCTCTCAGCTACAGCGCATGATAGAATCATTGCATCTAGCTAGTATTAAAGTGGGATTGGAGATGAATCTTACCAAGACCATGATAATGACAAACAGCAGGAGAAGACCAATAACAATAAATGAAATGCCACTGGACTATACCGATAAATACATATACCTAGGGAAGAGAATAAGTTTTGATAGGAAAAACAACGAATCGGAAGTTGAGAGAAGAGTACAACAGACTTGGAATAAATATTGGAGCATGAAAGAAATTTTTAAAAGTAACCTTCCTACATTCTTAAAAACGAAAGTTATGAACTCAAGCCTTCTACCATGTTTGACGTACGGATGCCAGACCTGGAAGTTCACCTCGAACCTAAAAAAGAAAGTCACAACATGTCAACGAGGACTAGAACGAAGCATGCTTAATATAAAGAAAATAGCCAAAGTACGACATACAAAAATAAGGTCAATAACCAAAGCCACCAACGCCTTAAA
>CAJQZN010027488.1:0-10008 GCA_907164685.1 Colias eurytheme | reverse complement strand
CATGAAAAACTGTTCATGCCAAAAATGAAGCCGAAAGTCTATAACAGAATGGTTCAACATTATGCCTATAACAAGACATATAAAGAGTAATCGATTGCATTCAAGATAAATTAAGATTTCCCAATCAACTCCCGATAAAAAACTCTTAGTAAAAAATGTGATTACTTACGGGGCACCTACTTAATGACATCTTCGTGTTGAAAAAATGGCAGCAAGGTTTGTTTTTATTTTATAGATGATGTTGCTTTATAGAAAAAACAATAAACTATCATCTGGGGCTGCCGTATTTTCTTAATTGGCGCGTATATTTGAATTTCGGTCATGCATTGGCGCTTGGTCAGCTAGTGGTACATTGACCCTAATCAATTACAAATTGACAATAAAATCAACTTTTTAAGTATGTTTAAATCCAATTATCGTCCAAAAAATATAGTTGTACTATAATTAAAGAAGAAATATAATTTTTCCAACATTCCGACTTGCATACCATATTTTTAATTGCGTTAAAAATTATCTAATCCAATCAGACTAATAATAATTAAAAAATTGCCAAATTTCAATTAACTAGTTAGCCGATATAAAATTTAGGTCACACAGACATACAACGGCTCAAGTATCGAAGCTAAATTAACGCTAGATTTGACTAAAGTAAATTTAATATTTACATTCGTTTGGAGGCCACCATTTACTCTAAGATCTTTAAAACGATATAATTGCTTACTGTTTCGGTATAGGGATATCTTATTTTACGCATATAGTTTAAGAACACCTCGTAAATCGTCCTATAATTTCTGGTTTTGCTATAATTATTTGTAGATACTCGTTTATTATCGTAACTTGAATTAGCAAAATAATCTTGTGTCTATAATCTGCATAATGGTATGATAAGTGGCTCCAAATATCACGTAATTACGGAAATACTCTATGGAAATGTTAAAATACGGTGAAGACATCGAACTATAATACCTACTACGATATCGCCTTAACCCAATCTTACGTCTTGACTATACATACTTAGCCCGAATTCGGAGTGCGTAATTATAAAGAGTTCAATAAACAGACAGAGCGTATGTACAAAGACGGTTTAATATGTATTATTGAAACACATTTTAAATCGAGTGTTAGCCCTATCTCGCTTATTTCTAAGTCCACTCTACTGTACCACCCGCTAAATGTAACATTCAGATTTTAAAAGCATCGGTTATCGAAGATGTGTGCTTATAGTTTATAAAATATACGATTTTAGTTCATTTGCCGTGGACGTTTAAGTATATAGTTATCAATTCATTATTTAAACACTTTACAGGTTACATCCATTAACATTAATTAAAGATTTTATGATACTTATGAATTAAATAAATAAGCACTATGCCAAGCAAATTATAATAAAAAAATACGTGTGGCACTCGAGGACTGCCGCGGTAAAGCTATTGCATAGCATCGCATCGCATCGCTGTGCCGGTTGGAGTGAGGGGTGTTAGGTTTTTTCGTTACGGAATTTTTACATTCGGTCGCCGCGCTCAAAATCTGTAATAAAAGCTATGCAATAGCTTAAAAATAATAATAGTATTTTGAAAAAAAAATCTTCCACGACAAGCAAATTATCAAAACGCCATCTATGTACAAAGGAGGAAAACAAGCGAAAATAAAAAATGCAAATAAATTTGTAATTTTACTTTAATTATCAACTAGATATTTTTACACAACTTAACAAAAATACATACAGCAACTAAACAGAGTAACCAAATAAAAAAAAATTACATTCATACTATTTGGATTTGGGAATATACTGCTGATTTTGAAGGTGTTCATTTCATTAATAGATCTGGCAAGAAAATATTTAAATTTGAATTTTAAGTATAATAATTTTTAGTGCATTTTATTAGATATTTAGTAAAATCAGCTATACACTCCTACGTCCACTAGAGGTCAAAAATAATCAGTTCCCCTTAATACTGTTTCTGATACATCTAAAATTTATCTTTACTTCTGTCTGTCCGTAAACAATTTTATTTGTACTATATCACAAAATGTTTAAAAGACAGGATGGATAGCGAAATTTATTAGCTTAAAAATACGGCTTAGCCAAACTCAAATAATATAGCCAATTATAAAAAATAAAACAAATTTATATCTAAATTACATAAGCCGATATAACGAACGCTACATAATATATTGTGATGTATAAGTAATAATTATATAAAGTAAGTTTGTATTTACAATTATTGGAGTCTGGTAACACTGAGATTTATTTCGAAAATATTTGCATAAGTGCAACAATAAACTTAAGCACTGAGTCATGTAATTTTTATCTAAAATCATTTATTCACTAAAATGGCGGTAGACTATTGAGATGATATATTAATTATTGTTCATTAAAATACCAGAAACGCAGCTATTTTAACATGAAAAAAAAATCTACAATCAACTTATATTTTTATACTAAAATTTCTCTCAATCTTTACAATCAGTCGCCGTGTTTGCGTTCACAAAACATGCATAATTAATATAATAGCCAAACTCCATTCAAGCTACAACTAGCGATGTAAATAATCAATTTTAAAAAATAAAAAAGAAAACTTCCAAATATTGCAAGAACTTATCACAAAAGAATCGTAACCAAGTATTACACTATATACAATGCAGACACGACTGAAATCTACATATTATAATATTTATTTATAAATACATCTGCGTTAAATTCATATCGATGGCTTAAGAATTTATACGAACGAACATACAAGCCGATCTAGAGGAACTATACATACAATCGCGTTCCGTTTATACATTCAATTTTTTTGTAACTTATCGACTACCTTCTAAACACGGCAGCATTATACCTATGATGAGCTAACGCGTGAGTCTCGCTCAAGCTGTCGAATGACAATGACGTTTAGTTTCTTTTCACGATTGTCAACTGTCCATTCCACCAATTAAATTACCCGCAAAATTTTACACAAACCGCGTTTGTAATGCCTTAAGATCTAATAACGTCTAAAAAACGCAAATTTGTTCCAAAAACTCCGGGCAAATCGACTGGCATTGAACAGTCGCAAGGTGAAACCAAACAGTAGTCGCTTGCGATATTTTTAATAGCTTCCCACGTGTGCGTGAACCTCGTACGAATTTTGTGCTCGATCGAACCGTCTCCGAGTGCTAGCGAATTAATTAGAGAATAAACTAAACGAAATTATCTAAGTGGATAATCTCTTACAAATAAGCGAGTCTTTTAAAAACATCACAAGAGTCCGTAGTCCGCCCGAAATCACTGACTGTGAACACAATGAGGCCCCGTCTCCGCTCGCATTACAATATGCAGCAGGACGCTGAACAGCAACTGCTCGAGCCACCTTTACTTTTCTGTCGTTGATCTGAAATTTGATAAAAATACTCAGTAAAATATTTAACTGGTAAAATGCATGAAATGTCTACATACTACAAAGGAGAAAGAACAAAAGTACCTATTTGTTTTATGACTTATACACGAAATAATTATTAATATTGCATGACGTTAAAAGAGGTAAAATTATCATGTAAAAGAAAATTTCATAAAAATGTGTGTGAGGACTTACGGGATGAGGAACGGAATGGACAAGGAAGAAAATATTGGGAAAGGTTGTGTTAACTCCATCGGACTTCTGTAAATATTAGGTTATTATTATTAGAAATATTTTTTATACTAAAAGAAGCTCCAAGGTGATATTTTTTTAGTGGCCAATCATAATATGATCACGTCTTTTTATCTAAGAAATCTCATTCAAATACGGAAAGAAAGTCGACAAATTGCGTAAGATCATACAAAAAGTTGTATGCTGGTATGTGTCACGCAAAAAGTTGTATGCTGGTATGAGTCACGCTGACAGTCGGCGTAGATAGCTCAGCGCGTTGCTAGTCAGCCCATAGTAAAAATCTCTTCAGTAGGTAATTTTAATATGAATTAGCCGCAGGATGACGATTTCATGTGTACCAGGCGCACACGACTCACTAGGACGTACACACAAGTAAGTATAGCATACCGTGCGAGTTCGGCTCGGGCAGGTGCTCGCGCGGCACGAGGTGCATGACGGTGGTGCGGCCGAGCGGCAGCCCGAGCGCGCCGAGCGTCACCGAGCTGTGCAGGAAGCGGCCCTGGTATATCAGCCGCAGGATCTCCGCGCGCGACACGCACTCTGACGACCAGTCCGCTGGAAATTTATGGTTGATAAATTAATAAATGATTACAGAATTAGCCAACCTATGCATATTTTTCATACATATTATAGAACTAAATCGTTACTCTTACGTATTCTATAAAATATACTAGTTTGCTGATTCGAAATGATTAAAAAATTTAACAAAATTTACTGCTTTAATATACCTAGTTAAAAAATTGTAATAATGAAAAAAGATTACGAATTACATATGCGCATGTGAATTCCATATTTTAATTTAAAATAATACCAAAAATCTCATAACATATTAAAGCAAATTTATCAAAACATTTTTATAAAAAAAAAAACATCTCAAAGCTATCGTTATAATATATTATATAGATATATTGCCCGCCGGTAAGCTAAAGTAATTAAAAAAATTAAATGAATTAAAAAAAAATTGAATCGCTATATTTACATTGTATGAAATAACAAAAATACTTTAATTCCTACGTGAATAATTTACCATTTCACGTTATATTTAAAAAAAAAAGCAATTTCACGAGATGCCCCCAGAGAGATTTGAACTCTCGACCCCTGGTTTACAAGACCAGTGCTCTAACCCCTGAGCTATGGAGGCGCATGGTTACATCTTTGTAATATCGAATCGTATTCAACAACACGGCCGCTAACGCACACAAGAACAGATATGAATACAACATGCGCAATCTTCGTAGTCAGTAAATATAAACATAGATGGCGCTGTATTCAAAAGTGTAGTGTGTTTGCATTTCCATTTTTTTATGGATAGATAAAGATAGAGAAAGAAGAGTATTTTACAAATTGAAAATAAATAAATACAATACAGGAATTAAAATATGATAGATTCCCGTGGCAAAAAACGGTGGCGCTTTGTATTTTAATGAAAATTATTCTCGTTCATATTGGTGAAACGTATTCAATACAAACTATATCAGGTTTTGTGCCCTTAATACCTTATTAAATCTTAAGTAATATATACGTTACAAAAACTGCAATAAAAAATATTGATCCAGAACGAAAAAGATTTGTACTTCTTACAAAATATTAAATAATATTTAATAAGCTAACAAGGTACTATTATCGTAATGAATTTATAATTATTATTACAGCTCCTTACATATTTATCACTGTCTTTTTCCTCTGTAAGTTACTTACATCAGTTCAACTGACACTAATTGACGTTTAACTCTAAACAGCTGTTTATATAAACTTAGGTTTAATGGGAATGTTTATCGTTATTATTAATAATTGCGGTATAAAACATTTTTTGTCTATTACTCAAGACGTTAGTCGACCCTTATTTCTAATTTTATTATTAATGCAACAAAAACTAAAGGAAAAAGAGTAACAACTAGAAACAAAAACTACAAATTATAACAGAATCGAATCCGTAGCAATTATCATGATAGCTTATTAGTGTTCAACTCCAGTAAATAACGAAGTTTATAGCTCACGTTGGTGGAACATTGATTTTATTTACTCTTTTTTGTTCTAATAAACAGTGCGCGCACGAGCAACTTTGTCTCCGCAACTATTTTGTCTCCGCAACTATTTTGTCTCTCCCACCTATGGGCTAGTATGAAAGTGCGCGCACGTAGCGACGCAACTCCCCATACAAATTGATGGGAGAGACAAAATAGTTGCGGAGACAAAGTTGCTCGTGTGCGCCAGCTCTTACAGTTTAGACGATACTAGTTTTTCTCAAGACTTATTTTTTGCTCTTAGTCTTTGCAATTATACTCTTTTACAAGCTAATTAAACTCAATTGATTTTTTCAATTGAATTAAAAAAATACAATCTAGTTGGCGTTGGCGATAAAGAAAATGAAGGACTTTTAATTTATGAGTCTATTTTTTATATTTTAAAATGTTACTTACGTACCTACTATATTTTTGTTATTAGATTACCTGAAGATATTATTTCTCATTGTATCGGAAGTGAGGGTATCGTCCATTCGTTGCATGGTGTGTGAAAGTCTAATTTGTGAAATACTTCGTCCATTAATTATTACTGTTATTAGTATTTAACTATTTAGTAAAGAATATTATTTATTTAAATTGCAAAAACATAACCATATTCATGTGATGGCTATCTAATCTGGAATGCTGGTTTAATATGGATTCGAAAATTTTATTGGGAAATTCTCGGCAGCATGTTCGAGAAATTTAAACAGAATTCTGCTGCAGAGTAGAAAATCGTTTTCCATTAGAAAACATTTAACTGGTTAAATGCCGATGTACCTACTCTTACATACGAAATTCAGCTTAAATTTTTTGGGAATAGGTAGGTGTACGTGATATGTGAATTGTTCATTACCTAAAACTAACTTAATACATCACGAAATTATCATTCTTTACTTTATCGTACTTTGCATTAGTTTCCCCTTATGAATATACCAAGAAATAATATTCTGCCGTTTCTCTATCTCTTCTCTCAATAAATTGGAAGATTACCTAGGCATTATAACATCATTAGGACCGCGGCTTTAGCCGTCAAGGATCGATATACTCCGCGGCTTAGTCCAGCCGAGGCTCGAGGGGCTATAGCCACAGATTAAACACATACATACTGGCTACAACTCAGCTGGCTACACGGCTATCGCCATAGTAAAAAGAGAGAAGAAGGCCAACTCCCGGCGTCTAGGAGCGCACGGTACCTTAACTTGCGAGGCACAGGGTTGTCACATTGATATTTTAAATAATTGTATAAACAAACACATGAACGGGGGGCATGGCCAAGCGCTCCACGTACAAACGGCGAGATGTACCTTTGTTCGATAACATACTTCTCTCTTTTTACTGTGTACCTACAGGCTATACCAGCCGACTATATCGGCTATCGCAGTCATGTAGATGTTTGTAGCCGTGCGGTATCGCGTGCCGGCAGCCGGCGCAACACATGCGCTAAATGGGATCGCAACTTTAAAATAATCACGCTTTGTTTCACTCCCCCGACCCACCTACGTCCTACTACGCTACGTTAAATCACGTGGAGAAATTAATTTATCGGAAAAGCTTGTGCTTGTGGTGTTTCTGTTCTAATTATTTTTATTTAGAAATTATATTCACGTTAAGTTATAAGAAATTAAGAACCTCTGTTTCTACTTTCTATAACTGAGAATAATTGTAATTTCAGATTTTCAATAATATAAAAGTAAAACTCTAGGTAATACTTTAACAACTGTGTTAGAACAGTATAAGGTGAATACTATAAACTTAGTTTAAAATATAGGTAGGTACCTTGTAAGCTAAATTCTGAAACGTTTATTCAGTCATGACCTGTCACCATAAAAACAAATTTTGTTAATACTGTGCCGTTAAAACGCCATTACTCAGAAGTCAGAACCTTTAAATCAAATTAAATCTAGTACAAAATAATTATTCCTAACAACTAGCCCTAGGTTTCGCCTTGACCACAGTTCTATCGACGTAAGCTCAATCGACCCCAAGATAACCTTCCACTAAGTACCAGCTAAATATGCGTATAATATATAATTACACACATTTCCGAGATATTTTAATGAGTGTAAACGGTAAATAGTTGTGTGTACGTTATATGGGCAAGTCATCGTGTATAGCAAATCTATAATGGGTAGGTAATTCATGTTGAAATTCGGCATAGATACATTACAACAGGAGAATAAATTCGATATCGATTACAATAAATATTTGCCTCTAACAGTTGTTCATAAGTTTGAAATATTTATTTTTTCGTATTTTCCATTGTATAGGTACTACTTCTTAATACGATGTTTCATTCACATACGTATTCCAAAATGAAGATACTGTTTATCCAAGTCATACATACTACGACAACACACACACACACACACACACATTGGTGACTGATAAACTGAGCAAGATGCATATTAAGTCAACGTTAACATAAAGCAGCTGCTAATTACCGTCTCGTTAACGTGACTAATTGCCGTTTATATGTTTTCATATCCTTTGTGAGAGCTGCTTTTATTTATTTTATGGAATTGGTTCCAAGTAATAGATGTAGTAAGAGATGACAGATAAGATCTACAATCTTGGTTGAGGTTCGATTTTGAGGAGAAAGTACAGTAACTCGTCTAGCAACTATAACTTCATGAGAATGTCTGAATCCTTGGAAAATATTTTTTAATTTAAGTTTACTAGACCATAAATAGAAACACATCTTTCGAATCTATTTAACGATCCAAAGAAATAATAAAAGTAAATTATACATTTCATTTTCTTTAAAAGTCTTTACGAAAGATGCCCTTAGAAAGTGGGCTTCATGATCTCAATTCTTTTGTGCTTTGCTATTTTTTTTTAATTTTATGCGTAGGTAGAAGTGCTTTACAATATACATCATTAAAGTATCGAGTAACCTTCTAACATAAAAGCAAATTTTTCATTTTTTTACAAACCTCATTAGTTTATCAACTATACATAAACTTTAAAGCTTCACATATAAATGAATATATTGCAGTAATAGTTATAAGAGCATCATACACAGTAACTAATCACAAAGCACACAAGGTCACCGTCTGGCTCGGGTCATTGACCCGCAGCATCCACCGATCTCACACTGTTAAGCCCTTCATCTAACAGACCGCGACCTGTGTCGGTACATACCCATTATTGCATAGAGGTGCATGTGGAAATGTTTGTAATGGCCTTAATGACATACTCGGCTCTTCGATAAATTCAATTTCTATCGAACACTATGTGCAAAGCTTTATTTTTCTGTAAATTTTAGGAATTTTCCTAATTTCAGAAATTAAACCAGTCACATTCTATCCAAAAACTTGCGAAGTAAAAAAACATTAATAGTATTTTTATTATATCAGCCTCCATAAAATAAACATAATTATAATATTGCTAAATTCCCAACACATGTGATAACATTCTGTATAATTCGTAAATTGGTAATTTAAACTTTTCGTTCGCTAAACGGTGATGCAAAACTAATTCGAATTCAGACAATCCTATCAATATGTACGGATTTCAAAATACCGAGGTTACAGCCTACATTTCACTTTTATAAATGTTTTATACGGAATACTGATGCGATTCTGAATGTATAAGTTAACGTCTCAATATATAGCCACAGAGAAACAAGGGAAACCCAATCTCTTTCCTCATGTTGGTCCAGAATTATAACTGGTGTATGTAGGTCGATTTGATTACCCGCACACATAACTACATATTATATTTAAGTACGATGTATACATATACGATTTTTGCTTCGACTATGACTGTAGTATATGAAGACCTTTTTTTTAATTTGGGAAATCTTGCATAGATACCTACCCAAGGCCTACATTTTGTCGATTCTTCGTGTTATTTGGCAATTCCATACCTACAGAATTGCTTAATCGTTATAATATCATGTTCGTAGTAGACTCTCTACTTGTATATATACATCTGTAGTGCAGATACTTTCTGCATTAGTAAGATAGGATTGAACAGCCAATCCGTCATCGTCGTCATCAGTAAGGATACTGGATAAGAAAATGGCGATAAAAGGTTGACCTCTATACCTTTTAGACACCTCATTAGACCTCTTCTATCTCTACCTTTTAGACCTATATGCAAGATGTAAACCAAAAATATTTGGCACCTACCTAATTTTCACTCTCTGCGAACTAGCCAGCTCTCTCTCTCTCTCTGCTTAGTATGCTTGCGTCCACATATCCTTTAACATTTCAAAGTGATTGCATATGCAAGATGCATCTCTCATATTGCACTATAGTCACCATTCACCAAAAAAATATAGACATATTATATAGACATATTATAACCGTATCCACAGTCCCGGAGTCATCGCCCTCCTGCAGCCCTCTCGCCGATCACTTAATTAATTA